>JARYGA010015439.1:0-44516 GCA_030545235.1 Helianthus tuberosus | reverse complement strand
TTAAGTACACGTTTGACCCGACTTTTGACCTGGTTAGAGTGGTAATCAGGGGGAACCCTTTTGAGGTTTTATTACCCACATAAATACCAACTTATAACTACTTTTGATTTGAGATATGACTGAGCCATTGTTGACTAATCTCGAAGTCAAACCGTATTTACGACGGTTTGACTTTTAGCTAATTAACTAAGCTAAAATTAATTAGAGAAGGTTAGGCAACTTACAAAGGTCCTAAGCTTGATTAGAGAACACTTGAGAGGAAGTTTGAGCTCCAGAAGTGATCCACAAATGCAGATGAAGGTGTGAAGAAAGTGTTGAACACTTGTGGCCTTTTATAGTGAATTTAATCACCACAAGGTGTTGACAACAAGGTCTAGCACACACCACAACATTCCCACATGTGTCCTAGATGCTTAGGGGGTGTTTTAGGGGTCAAGAGATGTGGAGAAACGAGTTAGAATTGAGCAGATTGCACTCAGCAGGCAACAACCCATTTAATTCGGAGCTGGGCACCCCTAGCGTGACGCTAGGCCCCCCTCGCGTCGCGCTAGTCCCCTTCTGCACCAAATCCATATTTTAGATTTTTGCGATTTGATCCTTGCCCCTTCAAGACTCGATTAGGCACTTGTTTATTGCATTATGAACCCTCACAATTGATCTATAAGGGCTTTAAAACATATACCCACTTTGTTAAGTCCCCGGTTAACTTAATTGTTACCCGAAGAGTCCTAACTTTCAACGTTTACATTTGATCATAATTTTCTCATACGATAACGAAACTTTATGAAATTTTAATCGTGCATTCTAGTGAGCATAATTAACCGTTACAAAGCTTCGGGTTTGTCAAAAGGTCACTCAGAGGTATAACTTAAACATGTTGACACATTTAGTCCCTGTAGTTTGTAATCTCTCACTTTTAGCTCCGTATGATCCATGATTTATTCGTTTGAAGGTATGAGCATCTTGTAGGGTTAATATACAATATACTTATTCACTGTTGACATTTAGAATACGTATATCCACATACTTTCCATGATTGTCAACTTTAGTCCTTCTATAATATTTCTTTCACACGTTTAAACATTTGGCACGTGTCTACACATTATAGGACGTGAATTTTCGAGGTGTTACACAGAGGCTCATAGCAAGCCACCTCCAAAGAAAGATGAGTTAAAGAAAGATGATGATCGACATTCATCTGGTCAACACAGTGTTCCATCCAAGAAGATAGTGTTCGATAATGAACCGCATACCAAGTCCTGTACCTATAAATACTTTGTTTCCTGCAAACCCCGGGACTTCACTGGGGAGAAAGGAGCAATAGATTGTATGACCTGGTTGGATGAAATGGACACGGTGGTTGACATCAGCGGTTGCGCTGAGAGGGATGTAGTAAAGTATGTATCCCAATCGTTTAAGGGAGAGGCACTAGCATGGTGGAAGTCTCTCATTCAAGCCAACGGGAATATCCCTTTGTACAGCATGACTTGGGATCAGTTTGTTGCTCTTATCAAAGAAAATTACTGTCCTCAACATGAAGTTGAGAAGATCGAGACTGAATTCTTGGCATTAGTCATGGAGAACTTAGATTGTCAAGCATACCTTACAAGTTTCAATACCAAGTCTCGATTGGTTCCTTATTTGATCACACCAGAACCAAAGCGAATAACTCGCTTTATTGGGGGTCTAGCCCCAGAAATAAAGGCAAGTGTGAAAGCATCGAGACCTACTACATTCAGGTCAGCGGCAGATCTGTCGCTATCTCTCACACTCGATGTGGTTAGAAACAAGGCTGCCAAGACCTCTGAAGATGGGAAGCGCAAAAGGGAGGAGGATAACTCCCAGAATCCTAAGAAGAACAAATCCGAGTTCAACAATAACCAACAGGATTCCGACAAGAAGCCTACATGCAAAACCTGCAAAAGAAGACACTGGGGACAGTGTCGATCAAACCAAAAGATAAAGCAATGTGGCATCTGCAAAAGAACTGGACACCAGTCCCACGAATGTAGGGACATAAAGAATGCAAGCTGTTTCAGCTGTGGCGAAAAGGGTCACATCAGTACTAATTGCCCTGAGGCCGCCAAGAAAGGAGCAGCTAAGTCTGGAAAGGATAAGGAAGGAAACGCCTGAACTACCGATTGAAGGACAGAGACAGTACATATCAATAATAGCATCAGGTATGTCCCATACCATTTAGCATTGATTGTATCTGCTCAGTATTTTACGTTAATGCAAGGGACAATAAACCTTTAGTAAACCATAAGCTTAGCAAACTTTTGATTACATTCATAAGAACTTCAGATATTAAAAATAAGGTATAAATTACCAAGGGGATCTTTAATGACCCTCTCTCCCATCCTCGGAGATAATCCTTGCATAAGAATCTGGAGTACTCTTCCCCGAAAAGAGTACGACAATACATATTATTTTAATTTATTTTTCTCTTTGTTTTCTATCTTCTACGAATGCCAAATTATGTTTGATAAAAGTGCCATATGAGGATTGGCGTATCTTAGTGTGTCCCATAGATTGCTTCCATGCCTGATCAGTATGGAGGTTTAATGCATGGAACCCCTGAGATATCCCAATGGTCATATAGTACTAAAGTCGACTAGTAGTATTCAAAGAAGATATCCAATATAAAATGTCCTTATAAGTATCTCTACTTAGGGCATCCTTACATTTGTAAAGAGAATGTGTCATGTATCTGACACCGACATCGATAGATGAACCAAAGCCTGAATATACAGACATCTCTAACATCTCTGTGAGTGTCATGATTATCTCCTTTATAAGAATTACCATGTTTACCTTCGGAGAGGAAAGTGGATGTTAGAACGAACGTCCCGCTTAGGGCTACAATTATTGTAAAAGACTTATATCTGTTAGTATCAACGGAATAGGAAGAACTAAGAGCCAAATCGATAAACTTTTAGAGAAGATTTCATAAAGCCAAAATTCGAAGTCCTAAGAACTCCGATTTATATAAAGAAAGACAGATCATCTTGCTTATGCATTGATTACCGCAACCCTATATAGGCAACAATTAAGAATCGCTATTACCTGCCCAGGACCGTTGATTAGTTCGACTAGCTGTAAGGTTTAGCTATTCTTTGAGATTAGCTAAGCCGTGGTTGGATTAACCATCTCACCATAAAATAAGTTTTTCTATAGCAATTATTATGTAAGCATCAAGGCTACTCCTTTGGAGACCTTGTATGGGTGGAATGTTAAACATCTATTGTTAAATAGAGAATTGGTAAGTCCAATTATCAGGATCTGAAAGTTGTATTAGAAACAACGAATAAGATTCATACAAACCCCTAATTATCTATAAGTTGCCATTATTTAGGCAGAAAAGCAAGGACTAATAAAGTTAGGAAACCTCCAAAATTCTTGTTAAGGAATAAGGTTCAACAATAGATATCACCCAGGAAAGGTGTGCTAAATTTGTTAAATTATCAGGCTAGTTAAACTCCGAGTATATAGAATCATTCGAAGGATTCGAATGTATCAAGACTATATAGCTTACGAGCTAAGACCTAATTAAGGGGCTTGGTGGAACGCGCAATATGACCCACACTAATGATTTAGCGACGTGTCACCAATAAGTCGAAAAGCGCTATCACATAATGATATGCATAACTATTATAGTATGAGCAACCTGTGTCGATTAAGGATCGACAGGCTTAGAAGCTCCAAAAAGATACATGTGCCTATTAAAAAGGTCAATTGTAGTGCCTTAAAGGCTCAAAGGTACTGGGGAAGATTAAACCCAATATAAGGTAGAAAATACTTCCTTTACTTTAACAAATCTCGAGGTCGAGATTTCTTTTAAGGGGGTGAGGATGTAACACCTCGAAAATTCGCGTCCTATAATGTATTGACACGTGTCATAAGTTTGAACGTGTGAAATAATACTCTAGAAGGACTAAAGTTGACAAACATGGAAAGTATGTGAAAATACGAGTTCTGAATGTCAACGATGAATAAATATATTGTACATTAACCCTACATGATGTTTATAGCATCAAACGAATAAATCATGGATCATCTGAAGCTAAAAGTGAGAAATTACAAACTATAGGGGTTAAATGTGTCAACATGTTTAAGTTATACCTCTGAGTGACCTTTTGACAAACCCAAAGCTTTGTAACTGTTAATATGCTAACTAGAATGCACGATATAAATTTCATAAAGTTTCGTTATCGTATGAGAAAGTTATGATCAAATTCGTATGCGAGGGGTTAAAAGCGTCAACGTTGAAAGTTGTGGCTTTTCGGGTTAACCGGAAGTGTCCAGGGACTTGGCAAAGTGGGTACAAGTCTTAAAGCCCTTGTAGGTAAATACTAAGGGGTCAAATTACAATATATAAGCTTAGTTGACCTTTCGTGAAGCCAAGGGACAAGTTGCAAAAACAAGAAAAAGGAAAATCTGATTTTAAGGCCCATGCGGGCCGCGTAAAGGCTGGGTAAACCTTACGCGGGCCGCGTTAACCGCCCAGATGCAGAATCATCAGTCAGCAGCCTGTATATGCGAAAACTCGACCCAAATCGGATGTTTCACTTCATGTGCGACCCCTAAGTGCCTCCTAGAACACTTGGGACATGTGTTGATCAGTTGTGGTCACTAGTAGAACCATGTGTCAACATCTTATGGTGATTTGATCACTATATAAAGGACCTTATGTTGCAACTTTGATCATCACCATCCCATCTGCATTGTGGAGCATCTCTGGAACTCAAGTGCCTTCCCAAGTCACCCCTAGTCGTGCATTAGGACCTTGGTAAGTTCCTTAACCTTCCCTAATCGTGTTTTACTTAGTTTATAGCTTAAAAGTCAAACCGTCGTAATTACGGTTTGACTTAACGATTAATCACTATCGGTCCAGCGATTAGTCGATGTAAAAGTAGTTATAAGTTGGTAATTATGTGGGCATTTAACCCTTAAAAGGGTTCCCCCTGATTCCCACTCTAACTAGATCGTTTGTCGGGTCAAACTTAATCCGAAAAAGTCAACAGAAGCATAAAACGCATAATTAGCAATCTAGAAGGCGTGCAACCTGTTTGATCATTATTATAACTTAGTAATTAGTGTAAGAACATGTCTAAACATGTTCGACCCGACAATTTCCTGTTTAGACCCGGTTCGGAACCGAAAGTCGCAAAGCTTTGACTTTTGCTTTGACTTCAGTTCTGACCTGTTTTGGTATGATTTAGAAATACCTTAGAGCTTCATTTGGACCAGGTTACATGCTAGTATAACCCTCTGTGATTATACACCTCGGTTCATTAGTTATCCGATTAATACGCATGATTCCGTTAATTGCTCATATGTTGACCATTATGCCCTTGTCACCTTAAAACGTGATTTTTGGAAATGTAAAAGATTAGAAACCTTAATTACTAAATTATAAACTTGTATGCAAAGTTTGACATCAGTTTGAGGTATAGAATGAGAGTTATGCTCATTAGCGTAAAACGAAGGCTTTATGTTAATTAAACGGCGTAATTAGCGTATAGCCTATTTAAACATACTTTTTGATATCAAACTCTTTACCCACTGATGTAATATATTATTTTGGGATTTTTAATTAATTTTAGGCTGAGCATAACTCATAGTCGTAGGCTTAATCCGGTAATTGTCGGTTTTGCCCTTACGGGCTATAAAATGAGTTTTACCTATCTAAACGACTCCAAACCTTTTGCTACTGATCTTAAATGATAAATAAATTATTTTAAGCCTTCTGGAATAATAAAAATATCAGCTTTATGTGTAGAACCCGGAAACGGCTCTTAATCGCCTTATTAAGCGTTTTTTAACGCATAGTATGTATTAAAACTATTTTAAACATATCCGGGTTGATACCTACTGATATTTTAGGCAAATTATAATATTTTAACAATAAGCAAAAGTCTTTTAACTCAGACTTCAGTTTTGAGCTTTACGGCTTATGTGAAATTACCAAAATGCCCCTACGGTGCATAGTTTGGTTATAATTGATAAATTTCACATATATAATTTATCCTACAGATATAACTTAGAAAATTGAGTATATTTGCTAATTACATCAGACCTGTAACTCAGGATAATACTTAAACTCTTTTATAACCGTGTAAATGACCAAACTACCCCTACGGGGCCTAGTTTGTGTTTAAATACATTGCGGGCATAATGAAAGACATCTTACTAATGTCACAAACATATTTGAGGCATAATTAACTTAGGAAACTTGTATATGGCTCTCCTGAATACCCGTCACGCTTATTACGCGTACGGTTCAGTTTATGTAACAATTTACATAAATTAGCCGAAACGGGTCAAACCTTATCGGTTTTATCTCAAAATCCAGAAGGTGTTTAGATTACCCATATAATACAAGTCTTCAAACTTGTCGGGTCTAGAACACATTCTATTCCGGTCTTCGCTTAATCATGCGTTTGAACCGTATATTTCCTTAAGACTAACCGGTCTAAGCTTAGGCTTAATTAAAGACCGGTAGCATTCTAACTGGTTATTTATACCATCATTCCAGACTAGAGCCTTCCGGTAAATTGTACCTACGCTTACTTAAGTGAATACGGCTGAGTTATTATAATCCTTGCTATTTAAGACAGGAGCTAGCTCAGGTAAATACTCTTAACTTATTTTCCCTATTACGGGCTTGGGATACGGTAATATAAATACCGCATGGTCAGGTATGGGATTCAAAGACCAATAAGTCGGGAAATCCAAATAACCTGTTTTAATTCGTATTGCTTGACTGAAACATTGGGGATTAATGCGACCGTGTCCTGGATATCCTTGACTCTTTAAATGCAATGGCCACGACCTAAGCACGGGGTGTAGGCATACACCTGACAGATGCTATATGCTTATTAATTAATTATACCCAATAAGGGATTCCCAATAAGGGAATAGTGGTGTGTTGATTAATCATGAACCGGCATAGATCCGGGCCCCGTATGTTGAGCAAGTTATGTAAAACTGATAACATGAAATATAATTTGTCCCAAGTATAAAAGATTAAATTTAGCCTCTGTGCATTTTAATCAAAGTGTCGAAATATTTTCGTGCCACGTGCATTCAAATCAATTTTACAAACTCTTTTCAAATGAGTCGGTTGAGTGTATTTACCAGTGAAAACTGACGTATTTTCAAAAGTCTAAGTGACATGTACAAGTACGTAATAGGCTGGAAGCTGCTCAGGACGTTAATAAGGAACCTTGCAAGTTCTAGGCGTCTAAAGTCTGTTGAACAATATTTATATTTTAAGATCCGCCTGTGGATCCTTTACTTTCCGTTGTAATACTGGATATTACGTTATATTCGGATTGTAATATATTTATCTTTTACTTCCGCTGTGCATATATATATTGTGTTGTTTGACTATGATAATATCAACTACGTCACGATACTCCCCACCGGGCCCACCGGTGACACGTGGAAAATAGGGGTGTGACAGAATAGAATAGAATGAAGATGTTACAATTTTTTTTGAAATTTACACAAATAGCCTTTCATATTTTAAATAGTTATTATTACCTTCAACTTTTTAAATTAACATAATTAGTCCCTTTAGTTTAAAACATGATCTATTTTTTTTTCTTTTTTACATTCTTTTCAAAAAAAAATATAAAATCATAGATGTAAGGTTATGTTAAAATGAAAACTCGTTGTGAGAACTTAGATCAATTGGCATTACGAAACGTTTTTCCAAAATAAACTTTACCAAAAATCCTAAAAAATCAACTGTTCCTAAAATAAAATAAAAACTAGTCGTAAATGTTGTAAAAACCTACTATCATCATCTTTTTACAGCAGCTGTAAGGGGTCGAAAACACCACTTCGATTTTTTTTACAGCCATCTTTGTAAGATTTTAATCTAGGGGTGTGAAAAATGGGGCAAAACTCGCACCAAGTTCTTTAAGTTCTTACAACTCGTAAGAGTTTTCCCTTAATTCAAATCCATATATATATAGGGTAAGGATACTAAGAGAAGTCCACCCTATTTGAGAAACTTTAGAAACTTGAGAAACATTCTGGACCACACATTTCACTAAGCAAAAAAATGCAAAAAAAAAAAAAATGTAAAAAAAATGCAATTTTTTTTTCTTTTGAAAACTCGAAGCTTTTTCTTTAAGGTTTTTTAGGGATATACACATGTGTATATTGTTAATCTTTTAACTTAGGGATTTATATACATGTGTATATTGTTAATCTTGTAACTATATATATATATATATATATATATATATGTGTGTGTGTGTATATTGTCAATTATACATATATGTATATACATGTTTAAAATTGAAAAATAAGTGTTATAAACCCTAAATCCTAATGCTAAACCCTAAAGCTAAACACTAAAGCTAAACCCTAAAGCTAAAGCTAAACCCTATTGCTAAACCCCAATGTTAAACCCAAAAGCTAAACTATAATGCAAAACCCTAATGTTAAACCCTAAATACTAATGCTAAACCCTAAATACTAATGTTAAACCTTAAAGCTAAACCCTAATGCTAAACCATAAATACTAATGCTAAATCTTAAAGCTAAAACTAAATCATTCACCTCCATCAAAGATTTATAACACTTATTTTTCAATTTTAAGCATGTATATACATATATGTATATTTGACAATATACACATATATATACTTAAAAGATTAACAATATACACATGTGTATAAATCCCTTAAAAAAACCTTAAAGAAAAAGCTCTGATTTTTCCGGAAAAAAAAATTGCATTTTTTTTTTACCTTTTTTTGTAATTTTTTTGCTTGGGGAAAATGTGTGGTCCAGAATGCTTCTCAATTTTATCAATTAGCCTACTACTTCTCATATGATCCTTATCCTCTCTCTCTCTCTCTCTCTCTCTCTATATATATATATATATATATAGGACAATGCTAGACAGAAAACCCACATTTAGGTAGAAAACTCTGGAAACCCAAATCTCCCGGCCTTTTTACCCCACCTCCCGACATTTTTTTTTTGAAAAAAATAACACATGTAATATACATGTTTTAGAGTGTCTTGGGCCAAAAAAAACAAAAAAGCGCCGAAGGGATTTTTTTAAAAAAAATAAACAAATTTCAGCCATGTCCGGTCGCCTAACATGTGTTAGCCAAAAATGACAGAAATTGCTGAATTTTTTTTTTTTTTAAAAGATCCCTTCGGCGCTTTTTTGATTTTTTTGGCCCAAAACTCTTAAAAACATGTATATTACATGTGTTAATTTTTTCAAAAAAAAAATGTCGGGAGGTTGGGTTTTCTAAGGTTTTTCATATAGATATGGTTTTCTACCTAGCCTTGCCCTATATATATATATATATATATATCAACATAATGTTCATGGACCTCATGGTGTGTTATTACAACTTATAATAATTGTCCATAGCTATGAACGCCTATGGTCTAACAAAATAAATTGTTAGTTTAGCAAAATTTCATATTTGTAACATGTCGTGTTCGGTCCGAATGATGTTAGTGTTGGATTTAAGTGTCTGATTATCGATTATTTAACGTTGTTAATAAGGTATGATTTAAAGAGTTACACTTTGGATAACGGACAAAGAATGATATTTCATTGTTAAACATTTAAATCACAAAAACAGATATTGATTGTGGGAACGAGTATTTGATGAAATACTAGAGATGTTAATTGTTTGCGAAACAATTAATTTAGTGGAAATAATTGGTGTCGTTTAAAGAGTTAAACGAGTAATAATTTATTATTAGATAATTAATTAAAATGTTAATTTATTGAGAATAAGATAAAGTCAAAGCATTTTGACTAGTGGTTTAATATTATCGAAGAATAACTGTTATTCGGCAGAAACGAGGAATGACTATTATTAGATAATAGTTATAAGGAATTGTTTTTATTATTAGACCCCTCGTAGTGGGGCGTTTTTAAAAAAAAAAATCAAAAATAACGCCCAAAAACGCCCGAAACCCATTACATGGGGCGTTTTTTAGCGTTTTTTTTTTTTTGAAAAAAAATTGATTCAGCGTGGTTTAAAAAACGCTTTGAACAATTTGACCGGCCAATCATGAACTAGCAACGGCTAGTTCTTTAACGGCTATTTTTTTTTCTTTTTTTTTTAACCTTTTACCTATATATATATATATATAAACTCATTCAAAATTAACCAAAACTCTCTCAAAAACACTACCATTTTATAAAAAAACTTGATGGATTCCCCTAGATCTTCATCCGTGGTAAATTTTTACTACAAAGAGTTTTTTGCGGATAGCGATGATTCCACCGATGAGGAGGTCGAGCAAGAGGCGGTTACGAGTGCTTGTCAACTAGCGGTGAGATATGTGAAGCATTGTCGTCGCCCCAAACCAGAAAAAATAAAAGAGGTTATATTGAATGACACCGACGCGCGGCACACGATCGTTTGATGAAAGATTATTTTGATGAGGCACCGACATTTTCGAACCAAATGTTTAGGCGTCGTTTCCGAATGAGTAAGCGGTTGTTTCTACGCATAGTCGACGACTTGGAAGCCAACTACGATTATTTTAAACAAAAAGCAGATGCGAGAAGGGCACTTGGATTTACCGGTATCCAAAAGTGTACGTTGGCGTTACGAATCCTTGCTTATGGAAACACAACCGACATCAACGACGAGTATCTAAAAATGGGCGAGAAAACAACGCGAGACACCTTGGAGCATTTTTGTCGCGGTACAGTTCCTATACTTTACTGTAATGTTTACAATTTTTTTTGAAGCTTATGTTTGTGTATGTTTTTTTATAAAGGTATTATTGATGTGTATGGTGCGCGTTATCTTAGAACGCCCACATGGGACGACCTTCAAAAGATCTACGAGGTACATTCGGCGGAGCATGGTTTGCCTGGTATGATCGGGAGCATAGATTGCATGCATTGGCGTTGGGATAACTGCCCGACCGCATGGCGAGGCCAACACACACGGGGTGACCAAAAAGGACCCACTGTTATTCTTCAGGCGGTTGCTTCACATGTCACACCCCAACCGATGGCGGAAACATCGGGATGAGACGAAGTGTGTATAGATTGCTAGAGACTTCATAACACTATGTGACAATATTTAATTAAATTAAAATTTCATTGCAGGTGCTAAATTGTCATACAATAATCAAAACGAAATACAACATTGTTTCAACAAATAACATAACATTAAAAGATAAACGATTTGTAGGTGTGTATCTAGTCCACCCTATACTTGTTTCATCTTTCAACATACTTCAACAATTTAACCTGCAACATGTATTAAAATAGAGTTTCAATGCAAAGGCAAAGGCGAGTATACAAGTTTGTTTACATAGCATAATAGAATAAAAACTCAAATCTAACATGATTCATAATATGTGATTACTAGTATGCAATTTTGGCGTACAATATGATCAAACCCTAGAATACAACGCATAAAATAGCCTAATCCCAATAGTTTAGCGGGGTGGTAATATTTAACTTAACAATACCCAATAGAATAGCGGGCGGGGCGTTAATCCTATAGCGCTATAATTGTTAAGGTGGGCGAGCAAAGTTAATGAGCATATAACGTTCCAAATCGTTCACATAGCATACGAGGATAACAAGTAAGTCACATTAGTTTCATGCTTGATCAAGGATTGAGTATGTTTAGTTTAAAAGTTGTTTGCATAATTATACATGTTGCATCCCAAAGTGTAAAAGGGGAAAAGGGATCGAGTATACTCACGGTTTTTGCAAGCTTTCCTACTTGATGTTCCGTGAGTGTTAGTTGTTTAGATTGGAGCACCTTGTCCTCTTTTGTGGAGGGTGCTGAATCTGCTCGAACTTCTGTTTGCAGCAGCTTTGTGATTGATTTGAGAGTGTTATGAGAGTGTTTGTAAAGTGAAAATGGCTTGGAGGCACTTGGGTTTATATAGGGAAGAGATTAGGGTTAAGTTGTAGTTGTGTAATTAATGTTAAAACATGTTTAAAACACAAAAAGATCACAATTCCCGCCTAAAATCGCGTCTGTTTATGTCTGTTTGCTCTGAATCAGGTTGTTTGAATGAGTGGTTAAATAAAATACACACCGGGATTGTTCAATAAAAAGGCCGCAGTCCAGCTGGTTAAGCGCGTGTGTGTGAGGCGGTGACCCGAGTTCGAGTCCCGGCTATACCCCTTTTTTGTGATTTAATTTCCTTTTTGTTTTACAACCATATACTTTCAGCAAGTTACAACAACAGACCCTGTAACTTAAAGTTTGAGTTATTTACTCAACATGACCCTTAACTTTAAGGAACTCAAGTCATGTTGTTTAAAAAAGAAAAGAACTAACTTTTATAGTTAAACTAACTAGGTTAATTTACTAACCTTTAAAATCTAACGAAACTAACTAGATTATTATAAAAATAAACCTTTTAAATTACAAAATTAATTAATTTAATTAATTGAAATAATTTGAATAATTACCATATTTATAACGAATAAAAATATTTAAACAATTATTCATTTCACGAAACTTTCGAGTTTCACTATTTTACGAGTTTCAACTAGTTTAACGAATCGAGAGTCTAGGATAATATATCGTTCAAACGTGAAAATTGCACATAAGTCTAACGCAAACATGAATAAAATAGCTTCGTTTTCATTATGATCAATGGTCTCAAATTACAAATGAAACGAATGCAGGTTACAAAGAGAGTACAAGTGTCTAAATATAAAAGGGACAACACGACTTGCTAAAATAAGAAAGTGAGAAAAATGCGGAGCGTTACAGTCTCCCCTCCTTTAGGGAATTTCGTCCCGAAATTTAGGAAGAAGCAGGGAAAAGATGTGGATACTTCGTCTTCAAGTCACTCTTGAGTTCCCAAGTGAATTCGGCGCCACGTTTTCCTTCCCATCTAACCTTGACGATAGGAATTTTACTGCGCCTCAATAACTTGACTCCTTGATCCATGATTTCGACGGGTTTTTCCACAAAATGCATAGTTTCGTTGATTTGGAGATCTTCGAGAGGAATTTGAAGTCCTTCATCAGCGAGACGTTTCTTTAGGTTCGAGACATGAAACGTTGGATGCGCGTTGTTGAGTTCTTGAGGTAAATCGAGTCGATAAGCCACCTTACCAATCCTTTCGAGTATCTTGAAAGGACCAACATAGCGAGGGGCAAGTTTTCCCTTTTTACCAAAACGAACCACTCCTTTCCAAGGAGATACTTTGAGTAGAACATGGTCCCCAACGTTGAATTCCATCGGTTTGCGTCCCTTATCAGCATAGACCTTTTGACGATTTCGAGCCTTGAGTAGATTATCACGGATTTGGTGAATCTTATCTATCGCTTCTTGTATGATCTCAGGGCCAGTAAAATGTTTGTCACCAATCTCGTGCCAGTTTAAAGGAGATCGGCACCTGCGACCATACAATGCCTCGAATGGAGCCATTTGAATACTGGAGTGGTAGCTATTGTTGTACGAGAACTCGACCAAAGGTAAATGCACATCCCAACTACCACCAAAGTCGATGACACAAGAACGGAGCATGTCCTCTAGGGTTTGGATAGTACGTTCAGTCTGTCCATCCGTTTGAGGATGAAAAGTCGTACTGAGATTTAAATGAGTACCCATAGCGGACTGAAAGGTTTGCCAGAGACACGAAGTAAATCGACCATCGCGATCAGAAATGATGTCGAGAGGAATACCATGATGGCGTATGACCTCATCGGTATAGATGCGAGCAAGTCGTTCAACCTTGAAATCTTCGCGAATAGGGATGAATTGAGCGGACTTGGTCAAACGATCGATGATCACCCAAATGCTATCGTGACCAGAAGACGTACGAGGGAGTTTAGTGATGAAGTCCATCGCAATGCTATCCCATTTCCAAACGGGGATTTCAGGTTGTTCGAGTAGACCGGAAGGTCGTTGATGCTCGGCTTTGACTTTCGAACACGTAAGACACTTAGAAACGTAAACGGCAATGTCTCTTTTCATACCGGGCCACCAATAGGACGTATGTAGATTATGGTACATCTTGTCAGCACCAGGATGAATTGAGTACTTGGATTTGTGTGCCTCGTTCATAATGAAGTCTCGAAGGTCCTCACGATCAGGGATCCAGGCACGATTGTCAAGGTATAGGATACCATCGGCTTTGGAGACGAGGTCGTGTTCTCTAGCGCCCCGTATCTCAACATGGAAGTTACCTTCGTTAATAGAGGCGTACTGAGCTTCGCGAATGCGGCGTGGAAGATCGTTCACGAGTTGAAGACAACGAATACCCTTCATATGAGTTTTGCGACTAAGGGCGTCAGCTACTACATTCGCTTTACCTGGATGGTATTTGATTTCGCAGTCGTAGTCGTTTAACAGTTCCACCCAACGACGTTGACGCATGTTCAGTTCCTTTTGGTCGAAGATATGTTGAAGGCTCTTGTGGTCAGTGAAAACCACACACTTAGTACCATAAAGGTAGTGTCGCCAAATTTCATCGCAAAAACAACTGCGCTAAGTTCAAGGTCATGGGTAGTATAGTTTTTCTCATGTATCTTGAGTTGACGAGATGCATAAGCGATGACCTTGCCTCGTTGCATGAGAACGCAACCAAGACCACGGTTCGAGGCATCACAATTGTAACAACTCTTATTTAAAAGTCCTATTTATTACTTTAATTATCCAATAAGCAAACCCTAATTGAGAAACCCAAGTGATTCTACACAAACCCTAAAATTATCAGAATAATCAGAATCAGGATCAGGGCCCCTAAAACTCAGGGGGGGGGGGGTAAACCCTATTGACGATTATCTTAAAATCTCGCTGTCAAAAACGAATTTTACGATTTCGTCAACTCAGCAAGCCTAGTTGGGAACGTGGCTACCCTACGGTAAATAGGTGTCCCTCGCGTCACGTCACGCCACGTCACGCCACGCCTAGGGTAGGAACCCTCGCGTCACGCGAGGGGGGGGGTCAAAATTTGGTTATAAATAGTGGGGTTTGGGACTGGAATTTGGGCACTTAAACGACGTTAAAATTCGAAATACACACTGAGTTATCGTAGAAACAGTTCTACAACACACACAATTCACGAAGTGCTGCCGCAAAACAGGGTAATAACTCGATCGCTGCTACGATTCAATGTCCGATCGATTAAACTATCCAATGGATGTTTAAGTGCTGCCCACATTAGGGTTTATGCTTTGTCAATCGTTGTTAATTCAATGGATGTTTAAGTATCGCACTTTGTCATTCGATGTGAGGGTTTGATCTCGTGAGTTATGGTAAATGTTGTGTTAAGTTACTAACCGAATTGTGTGCATATTATTAATTTTAGGTTAAAAGGCTAATCAATAGGTTAGGCTCTGCTCAATTAAATCTGCAATGTGAGTCATTCTCTTTTTATCAAATTTGATTTCAAAAGCATGTTTATTTTCAATGTTATAATTACAGGGATTAAGTCTTTGTAATCACCAAATTACAGCCGGTATGTGGGGTTTTGTATACATTACTTGACAATCTTCACCATTGGGGCAGCCAAGGGGTGATATGACCATAGTCACAGACACCATTGGACAACTGGAGGGCCAATGGGTCGAGTGACAAAATACCGTGGGTAGTTGGTTTGATATCAGAAACATTGTAATCGCTCTTAATACTGTGAATTATAACAAATGAGTCGTTTTAGTAAAATGAATGATTCACTCAGTATTTCCCGCTGACAAAACCTTTTTTAAACATGTTTCAGGTGATCTGTTATGATCCAGGAAAAGTGTCGCATAGCACTACAAGCTTAAGGAAGTGGCTCAATATAAAAATAAAGAAACATGTTTTGTAAAATAAAGATTTCTCCGTGAAATCATATGATTGTAAATTACCGGGTTTTATCCCGAGTTGTGAAATAAAATAATCGGGAAAATTGCAGTTTTAAAAAGATCCTGAAGAAAACTTCCGCTGTTAAATAAATACTACGGGATTTTCTGTCCCGCGGCTCCTGAAACGGGTCAAACCGGGTCGGGGCCGTGACAGAAAAAGGTGGTATCAGAGCCACTGATTTAAGCCAATTAAGTATTTAGAAAATACTTAATTTTTCTACTTGTCATTTTGTGATTATGTGTTTTCTTATTTGAATATTTGTGTACAGTATGGGTAAGCAAAAGCTTTCAAACATCTATCTTAAGTTAGATAGGTCATCCCACGAGAAGGGAAGTTCATCCCAAACCAAATCCTCAAATCACTCAGTAATTCCTGAAGAAGGAATATTTGTGCGAAAGGCACAATATGAGGAACCACTTTCTCCTAATAAAAGAAGTTTAATTTTAAAGAAAAGTCAGGAGAAAATAAAGAAATTCCGAGAAAAGAAGATTAAACAGGAAACCCAGGAATTAACCAGTAAAACACCTTGGGAGGACAAGTTAGATGAGAAATGGACATATCTTTATATGCTAGCTACTGTAGCAGTTAATGCAAATCTTTAAATAATTTGACCCAAGTCTTAGCACCTTTATCACCTACAGTCCAGAAACCTTATTTAGTAAATAAATAAATTACAATAAAACCTCGTGTGTTTTAGTTTTCATTTGTTTTACCCAGTCTGAAATAATATTTAAAGGTTTCTATGAAATTTTGTTATAATTTTTAAATTAGTAATTATGTGTATTTTGCATAACAGCATGAATGACTTGTCTGACGCCCTTCAGAACTTAAATCTCTATCCGGTAAAAATAGAGGTTTCCAGAGATTTCAATCGGTATATACCAGACATAGAAGAACCTATTGAATTCAATGCTCCACCTCCGGAGAAACCCAAGCCCAAGAAAAGTAGGAGATTTGTGGGATGGAGGTGTGTGCGTAGGAGGAAACCCGCCACTAGGAAAATTCCAAAAATAGAAAATCCTTTAGACAAAGGGAAGGGAATTGAAGTCGGGGAAGAATCTAGGCAAATGGGAATACAGTTTGAAGAATATTTTAAGCAAATAGAAATGTAGATTGGAGGAGGATCTAACCAAACCCAGATAGAAATTAGAGAAAGCTCTAATCAAATCCAGGAAATGACATTATCAGAAGAGCTAGATTTTATATTGGCAAGCTGTGATACTATTAATCCTGTCAATGAAAATGTTTTTACACCACAACCAATAAACTTGGAACCAGCAATTCCAGAACCTATAATCCACACACAACCACTAGGCATGGACGAATGGTGGACTAATGATTGGCAGTTCCAAAACCTGCTTAACAGTCCTTATTCCTTTCTTCCTCAATTCGACCCAGAACCTATACCTAATCCACCTATGAGCAATGAGAATTTAGCTGAACTTCGCCACTTTGGCGAGGAGTTAATGGATGCAAGAAATAGGATCAGGGAGGTAGGAGAACAGATCTCCTGGAAGTATGATGAGAGGGAGCGCCATTATTAAAATAACAGCTGACGAGGGATAAGGGGTTTATGAGACTGTGGTTGTATAATAGTAATAATAATATAATCATGTGAAATAACCTAAAATAAAACTTTGTAAGATAATGGTGTGTATTGATGCATACTATTAAATATAAAAAAAAGGGAAATCGAGAAATCGATAGTTTTGGCTATATATGTGTATTTGAAATTTGTATGATTGTTTTGTGTATCATTGCTATTTAATCGATACTAATAAATTATATATATTATCAAATGGAAAACGCTAATAACGAACCAGTTAATGAGGTTAATCAATCTGAGCAACAACCGGATGATCAATTTCTAAATAAGCAAGATATAGAATGTCACACCCCGACCACGTGGAATATACAAAACGTGGCGGAAATGTCGGGGAGTGTTGTAACAGAATTAATTGTTTCAAATCCATGGCAATTGAAGTTTCGTTTTATTGATTAAAAGTGTTACAATGTCTTAACAAACAAGAAATACAACATAATTAACTAGTCTTGCATCTTTTATTGTCACTAAAGCCCAAGTCTGCCTATGTGTATCTTGATCATCTTATGCAACAGCTCCTGAAAAACACATGTGAAAATAGGTACGTCAGCATAAAAATGCCTGTGAGATACATAGGTTTTGTGAAAATAGGTTTCATGACTTATGTTTGAGAAAATGTTTAGTCATGAACCTTGTTATTTGCTTTGCTTTGTAAATCATTTGAAAATCGATAAGATCAGATGATAAGTATAAATAAATGTAAGGTTAAATGAATAACCAAGTAAAATATGTTTGCATAAGATAAGATGTTTATAAATCAATGTCTTGTGAAAAGTATGTTATTTGTATAAAATGTTCTATGTCTCAAACTGAAATGATTCAAATAACGTTACGACATGTAATACCATACAAACACTTATATATAGGAAGTACCAGCGGCGTATCCACCATGCTTGTATCATATTACACACGCATCGTTACTTAATCACTTAATCAAACCAAACCAAACAATGTAAAATGTTCATGTCAAGATGTAAACCATGTCAAAATGTCTATGCCAAATATCCATGTCAAATGTCTATATCAAGTATCCATGTCAAATGTCTATAGTCCAAAAGTAGTCAAGTAATGTATAACCAAAAGGATATGTATGGTAAGTAAAATGTAGACTACTTAAACCATAAGTAAAAAATGTACAAAACAAAGTATTGAAGTAAAACTTGGTTTAAATCAAAGTTATGTTTTGTAAGATATATGCATGCTATACTGAATATGAACATTTATGCGGTATTGTGAAAATTCATACATCCAAGCCTTGAGACAGACGGATAACTATGTAAAAGTGAGTTATCAAGAGAATATGTATTCGGATTCGGTCATTCCTTTCATCCCCTTTCCCTGGGATGTCCGGAACGGGATTTGTCAAGTCCTATGGTACCACTACCTACTACCGAGCGGCATGATCGGTGTTAATGAATGTATAGTATAGTTTAAACAAACCAAATGTCATACCAAAATGTAAGCATGTTTTATGAAGATAATGTACCTAGTATGCTAGAGTAAACATACAGGGTAGAGCTTATGAAACCATGTGTCCATATGTTACTGGAACATATGCAACAGAGATGCAGTATAAAACAATGTACTAAGTATGCAAAGTCATCATACAAAGTAGAAAAGTCATGTAAAACAATGTACTAAGCATGTTATCAGTCAACATACATAGCAGAAAAGTCATGTAAATCAATGTGCTTAGCATGTTATCAGTCAACATACATAGCAGAAAAGTAATGAAATCATGTACTATAATGTACTAACAAACATAGTCGGTATATGATGTGAAAACAGGAAAGCATGAAAGTAACAAGTAGGCACATGTGTTCCACCCCAAAACAGTTTGGAAAACAGTAAAAGAGGGGTCTATGTACTCACTTGAGATTGCTCAGTTGTCTAAAGATAACCACCAAGCAAAGCTAGAGATCACGGAATCAAACGGCACCTACTATAGGTAACTACATTAATAAACCGGACCTAAATCGAAAGATCGGGTAGCATTAGGGTTTGTAAACCAAACGAGTGTAGAGACTCGTGTCATTTGGTTTAACAAAGCCTACATACTAAATGAAACTTAACCTAAGTGTTTACGACCCATTACGACCCGTTTAGGTAGCTTATGCTACTTTAACGCGTCGTGCGCGTGAAACGCGTTTGGACCGCCTAACTAGCCCTATGACAAGTGTTATATGCCTAAACATGTTACATAATCAGTTACGTGACAAAAGTTTAGGTTACATATGCTTAATTACCAATTATACATGAAAAGGGTATTCTGGTAATTTACCTAAGGCATATAAACTACCTATCATACAACTACTTAAACGATGTGACCATAGGGTATAACCTCGGTTATTCCCTACCTACTATGGTCACCTACTGTGTTTGGTCGGATCCTAATGATCGACCAAACTGGGTCGGGTTCGAGGTATAAGCGATTTATTAGATCGCTTACCCTACGACCCTAGACAACGTGGTAATCAGTAGGCATAGTCCCAAGGGACTATAACCATCGTGATTACAATCACGTTGCGAAGTTCAAACGAACTTCGCATTGACCATTACTGGTCAACGCTGAAAGTCAAACAAAGTTTGACTTTCTGACTCGAAAAGCAGTAAAAATAAGGAAAAGAACGAAAGAATACTTACGAAGGGTCCAAGAATGGAAGGTTTGAACCCGAACACTCTCAGGTATGAAGTGTTAAACACGACAACTTAGAGAGCAAGTTCAGATTCAAAGGTGTGAGTTTTTGGGTGTGATGTTGGTGGGTATTTATAGGAAATGGTCCACCGTTGGGATCGTTTCTTGGATAACGTGCCATGAATCCAACCCGTACACTTGTCGGAACCTTATGGTAACTAAAATTCCATTCTTATCTCATGACTAGACAATTGGAAACATGTGGTGGAGGATCAAACATGTGCAAACAGGCTGTTAGAAACTCTGCACCTGGTCTGGAGACCCCATACGCATCGTATGGTATAAACACCATACGCATCGTATGGTATAAGTTTGGCAGAATTACACTTTTGGTCCCTGAACTGTATTTAGGCCATTTTTGACACGTTTAAGGCCCGTTAACCCCATTTCAAAGCTATAAAATGAAGTTAAAGTATAGGGAACTTAAAACATGCTCAAAAATATCTCGGATGTCGGTTCGTTTGGCCGTACGGTCGCGATGTTCGGTTAATTACGACGGAATACGCATAAGCGCGAAAAACGATCCAAATGACGCGACGAATGGATTTTTCTTATGGAGAACACTAAAACATAATATAGTCATGTTCACATAAATTTTTGGATGTCCGGATGTATTCAGAACGTAAGTTATGCGCGAAAATGCAAACTTGTGCACTTTTTGACGCTTTTAGTCCCTGAATGACACAAAAGTTTATTTTAGCACACTGAACCCCTCAAAGCCTATTTCTAAGCTTTGTAAAGGATATTTATGGTATGTTTAACTTATGGTCATGTTCCGGAAGGTCTGTTACAGTTCAAATTGGCATACTTTCGCAGTTTGTCAACTTTAGTCCCTGTAAGCGATTTAACTTTGATTTCACCACACCAAACCTTCCAAAACTTATTTCTAAGTTATGTAAAGGTTATTTAAGGTATGTTAAGCCTATTTCACTATTCCGGAGTGTTCGTTGGATTAAACTGGTTATATCTACTCATCAGAGCGCGTATAACCCTCCAGAAAGCGATTTAAAGCTTGAAATTGAACAAGAATTGATATGTGTAAATGATACACATATTTTTACAAATCCCAAGTACGAAATATAATATTTCATTGGTTTGGTATTTGTTTGATGGCCGTGGAGGCACAGGTGTTACAGTCTCCCCTACTTTAGGAAATTTCGTCCCGAAATTTAGAGGAAACTTGTGAGAGCTTAAAAACATGGAGTTGAAAAGATCGAACAACATTGGTTAAGGTTCTGAACTTCTAGTAACCTTAATAACATTATGCTTTCAATGTAAGAGGGATACTTATATACAAGTATATGAAGCGTCATTGGTGCGTCCACCGTACCTCCATTACATCGTTATCATTTTGTTATTGTTGTCGCTATCGGTTCTTACACATAATAAATCTTACTGGGTTTCTGTGCATTGAATTCCATAATTATGTAGGCCTCCATAATTACGTAGTTCCTTGTACAGTCCGCACAGTCTATTTTATAATGTGTAGTGTAAAACCAAATGGACAATCCTGTGATGAGTGTAACTAGACCGCCATAGAGTCCTTTAGACTAAATCAATAAATGATTTAAATAGACTATCAAGGAGTCTGTTCAGCTACATCACTAGATGTCATTCTTTAACCAAATTGTGAATCAATCTTTTTGACTAGACCACTAAAGGGTCTCTTATGAATCATGGAGTAGTACTACATCAATCCAAGGGTCTTAACTATTACATAGAAGCCCATTAAGGATTTAAGGTAGTACCTTTTGACTATCCTGATACGAATCCCTCATATGAAGATATGAAAGATTCTGCGAGGATTTGGATAACGAATTATCCAGAGTATAAAACACAAAAATGCATAAAGGAAAACATGAGATGAATAAACACATACTCACATAACCACAAAATTGTTTAACTAGAAGTTTGTTCTGCTAACAGAGTACATGTATTTAAAGCACACTAGGAATCCATCTCGTGGATTTCATTTGGTACTTTAAACATTATAAAGAATCTAACTATAAAGATAGAAAGATCTTTAAAAGAACAAAATTCGATTTCGATTATAAGGAACCGAAATGTTCGAATTTAGGTATATAAGGAATCCAATTAAGGACTCTTATTTGAATGATGATCATCCACAAGGATCTAATTGTGAAGATAAAAAGATCCCATATGGATTTTAGAAGTTGAAGATGTTTTGAAACCTTGCACTAGACGTGCTTATGTCAAAACATGAAGTAAAAATGCTTATGAAATTGAGATGCTAGATATGCCAAGGCGACATATGAAGCAGAATTTTGAAGGTTAAGTCAATGTATGAGGAAAATATTTTTGAAAACTATGCATGGGGTTCTTTTAAGAAAAGTGTGTTTAACGTTTTTGAAACCTTATATATAATACTTTTTGAAATCATAAAGTAGGTGTATTAGGTAGATATATTTACAAAAATGTTTTAAAATCATGCGAGATGAATTTTGAAATTATGTATAAGGTTTTTGAAAGACATGAATGATGCTTTTCGAAATCATGCACTTGATAAAAAATGTATTATGTTAATATTGTCTTCAGACTATATGAAATATTTTGAAATTAGGAAGGTTGGTTTTGATAACATGGCCAATGTTTTTGAAATAACATAGATAATGTATTTAGAAAAAATTGTTTTCAAACTATACGTAATGTTTGAGATTATGAAGATTGTTTTTTAAATACTTGTACTGTATATGTTGAAAAATCAAAACGTAATGGGTATGAGATTTGAAAATATCCTTAGTTATCTAACCAAGGATTCAAAGGCACTGATGTGCAGAAGCATGATCACTCATAATGTCACTTTATTTTCTGTACTTTGTTTCTTAGAATGAAACGAGTACTTAAAATGTTCGAGGAAATTATGAGCGATCACTTGAAAGTGAGAATCACAAGAGTAGTTTGTAAGGAACATAGTTCCTTAATGCAGGTATCATAGGAAAAGTCATACACACTTGTAATTATACTTGTATATCAGAATTGTGAACAACAACTTTTATTTATGAACAAGACATATTGTTTCACAATACCCGAAAATAAAAGAAACAAAGGCATAAGACAGCAACATCCTTTGTTCAGCCGAATGCTCATCCAAGGTTTGGATTTGCACTGACTATCTTCGGGCAGTTGTTCCTGAAATGGCTCGTATCGCCACAGTTGTAGCAAGTACCACGCGGGAAACGAGCTTGAGTAGGGTTGACTTGTGGTTGGTTAGCAGCAAGGTTTGTAGCAGCTTTGTGTTGGGCAACAAAGCGGCATGTATTAATCAGATGTCCCCACCGTCCACAGTAGGTACATTTGGAGCAGGGTATGAGGTTTAAATGATGACGGTTACATCGCTTGCACCATGGGGCAGCTCCCAAGTACGGCTTCCTAGCTGGTGGCATCGCTACCTGGCTAGGTCCCGCTTGATTAGGTGTAACCGCTGCGGGTTTCATTGAAGCCTTACGCTTCCTTGATTTTGGTGCAGGCTTGACTTCCGCCGCCTTCGATGGTTCTTGAGTGGCTTCATTGTCGAGACGAGAGACTTCATTGTTGAGACGAGCCATGGAAATGCCTAGATCCACAGACTTCAGTATCACCTCGCCTATTTGCTGGGCAAATTTGGCTGTTCGCTCGGGCATTTGACCAGTGCCAAGAGGAATAGACATTCTAGAAGAAAATGAAAGACTTAGGAAGAAACAAGTGGAAGGTTTTTGGATAATCAATACAGAATGGTAACGAATGAAAATTGTGATCATTTGTTTGTTACCTAAGGCAAACAATTGAGATGGTGACAAATCAAAGTAAATAGGTCAAAAATAATGTATCGCGAAGACATGCTCGCCTATAAGTGAACACTCATCCCAAGAATTCCCAGGTAAGCACAACTGGTCTCGCGTCTGATGAGATGTATACGAAGTGCTTGCCTAGACAGAAAACCCAGAATACAGGCATTCACCCTTCCAGTTTGCACGTGTTCACATTATTTAAAACCCAAAACCTTGACGAAATTTTGAAAACTCAAAGGGGTTCAAAACCGTATAATAGAGAGTTCAAAACCTTACAATAGAGGGTTCAAAACCTACTAATCAATCATCCTAGAACAGATGATTAGTTTTCAAAGCGGTTTTGAATTTTATGTTCTTGTTGTGATAGTCGCCTAAGGATAGGTGACGGTATTGGTTTATGACTAAACGCAAGTAAACTCGCGTTAGGGTCCTAAGAAGGTTATAGACTAGGTCAAAGCATTACTAATAACCTAATTCCCTATAACCATTAGCTCTGATACCATCTTTTCTGTCACACCCCGACCACGTGGAATATACAAAACGTGGCGGAAATGTCGGGGAGTGTTGTAACAGAATTAATTGTTTCAAATCCATGGCAATTGAAGTTTCGTTTTATTGATTAAAAGTGTTACAATGTCTTAACAAACAAGAAATACAACATAATTAACTAGTCTTGCATCTTTTATTGTCACTAAAGCCCAAGTCTGCCTATGTGTATCTTGATCATCTTATGCAACAGCTCCTGAAAAACACATGTGAAAATAGGTACGTCAGCATAAAAATGCCTGTGAGATACATAGGTTTTGTGAAAATAGGTTTCATGACTTATGTTTGAGAAAATGTTTAGTCATGAACCTTGTTATTTGCTTTGCTTTGTAAATCATTTGAAAATCGATAAGATCAGATGATAAGTATAAATAAATGTAAGGTTAAATGAATAACCAAGTAAAATATGTTTGCATAAGATAAGATGTTTATAAATCAATGTCTTGTGAAAAGTATGTTATTTGTATAAAATGTTCTATGTCTCAAACTGAAATGATTCAAATAACGTTACGACATGTAATACCATACAAACACTTATATATAGGAAGTACCAGCGGCGTATCCACCATGCTTGTATCATATTACACACGCATCGTTACTTAATCACTTAATCAAACCAAACCAAACAATGTAAAATGTTCATGTCAAGATGTAAACCATGTCAAAATGTCTATGCCAAATATCCATGTCAAATGTCTATATCAAGTATCCATGTCAAATGTCTATAGTCCAAAAGTAGTCAAGTAATGTATAACCAAAAGGATATGTATGGTAAGTAAAATGTAGACTACTTAAACCATAAGTAAAAAATGTACAAAACAAAGTATTGAAGTAAAACTTGGTTTAAATCAAAGTTATGTTTTGTAAGATATATGCATGCTATACTGAATATGAACATTTATGCGGTATTGTGAAAATTCATACATCCAAGCCTTGAGACAGACGGATAACTATGTAAAAGTGAGTTATCAAGAGAATATGTATTCGGATTCGGTCATTCCTTTCATCCCCTTTCCCTGGGATGTCCGGAACGGGATTTGTCAAGTCCTATGGTACCACTACCTACTACCGAGCGGCATGATCGGTGTTAATGAATGTATAGTATAGTTTAAACAAACCAAATGTCATACCAAAATGTAAGCATGTTTTATGAAGATAATGTACCTAGTATGCTAGAGTAAACATACAGGGTAGAGCTTATGAAACCATGTGTCCATATGTTACTGGAACATATGCAACAGAGATGCAGTATAAAACAATGTACTAAGTATGCAAAGTCATCATACAAAGTAGAAAAGTCATGTAAAACAATGTACTAAGCATGTTATCAGTCAACATACATAGCAGAAAAGTCATGTAAATCAATGTGCTTAGCATGTTATCAGTCAACATACATAGCAGAAAAGTAATGAAATCATGTACTATAATGTACTAACAAACATAGTCGGTATATGATGTGAAAACAGGAAAGCATGAAAGTAACAAGTAGGCACATGTGTTCCACCCCAAAACAGTTTGGAAAACAGTAAAAGAGGGGTCTATGTACTCACTTGAGATTGCTCAGTTGTCTAAAGATAACCACCAAGCAAAGCTAGAGATCACGGAATCAAACGGCACCTACTATAGGTAACTACATTAATAAACCGGACCTAAATCGAAAGATCGGGTAGCATTAGGGTTTGTAAACCAAACGAGTGTAGAGACTCGTGTCATTTGGTTTAACAAAGCCTACATACTAAATGAAACTTAACCTAAGTGTTTACGACCCATTACGACCCGTTTAGGTAGCTTATGCTACTTTAACGCGTCGTGCGCGTGAAACGCGTTTGGACCGCCTAACTAGCCCTATGACAAGTGTTATATGCCTAAACATGTTACATAATCAGTTACGTGACAAAAGTTTAGGTTACATATGCTTAATTACCAATTATACATGAAAAGGGTATTCTGGTAATTTACCTAAGGCATATAAACTACCTATCATACAACTACTTAAACGATGTGACCATAGGGTATAACCTCGGTTATTCCCTACCTACTATGGTCACCTACTGTGTTTGGTCGGATCCTAATGATCGACCAAACTGGGTCGGGTTCGAGGTATAAGCGATTTATTAGATCGCTTACCCTACGACCCTAGACAACGTGGTAATCAGTAGGCATAGTCCCAAGGGACTATAACCATCGTGATTACAATCACGTTGCGAAGTTCAAACGAACTTCGCATTGACCATTACTGGTCAACGCTGAAAGTCAAACAAAGTTTGACTTTCTGACTCGAAAAGCAGTAAAAATAAGGAAAAGAACGAAAGAATACTTACGAAGGGTCCAAGAATGGAAGGTTTGAACCCGAACACTCTCAGGTATGAAGTGTTAAACACGACAACTTAGAGAGCAAGTTCAGATTCAAAGGTGTGAGTTTTTGGGTGTGATGTTGGTGGGTATTTATAGGAAATGGTCCACCGTTGGGATCGTTTCTTGGATAACGTGCCATGAATCCAACCCGTACACTTGTCGGAACCTTATGGTAACTAAAATTCCATTCTTATCTCATGACTAGACAATTGGAAACATGTGGTGGAGGATCAAACATGTGCAAACAGGCTGTTAGAAACTCTGCACCTGGTCTGGAGACCCCATACGCATCGTATGGTATAAACACCATACGCATCGTATGGTATAAGTTTGGCAGAATTACACTTTTGGTCCCTGAACTGTATTTAGGCCATTTTTGACACGTTTAAGGCCCGTTAACCCCATTTCAAAGCTATAAAATGAAGTTAAAGTATAGGGAACTTAAAACATGCTCAAAAATATCTCGGATGTCGGTTCGTTTGGCCGTACGGTCGCGATGTTCGGTTAATTACGACGGAATACGCATAAGCGCGAAAAACGATCCAAATGACGCGACGAATGGATTTTTCTTATGGCGAACACTAAAACATAATATAGTCATGTTCACATAAATTTTTGGATGTCCGGATGTATTCAGAACGTAAGTTATGCGCGAAAATGCAAACTTGTGCACTTTTTGACGCTTTTAGTCCCTGAATGACACAAAAGTTTATTTTAGCACACCGAACCCCTCAAAGCCTATTTCTAAGCTTTGTAAAGGATATTTATGGTATGTTTAACTTATGGTCATGTTCCGGAAGGTCTGTTACAGTTCAAATTGGCATACTTTCGCAGTTTGTCAACTTTAGTCCCTGTAAGCGATTTAACTTTGATTTCACCACACCAAACCTTCCAAAACTTATTTCTAAGTTATGTAAAGGTTATTTAAGGTATGTTAAGCCTATTTCACTATTCCGGAGTGTTCGTTGGATTAAACTGGTTATATCTACTCATCAGAGCGCGTATAACCCTCCAGAAAGCGATTTAAAGCTTGAAATTGAACAAGAATTGATATGTGTAAATGATACACATATTTTTACAAATCCCAAGTACGAAATATAATATTTCATTGGTTTGGTATTTGTTTGATGGCCGTGGAGGCACAGGTGATACATAGAAAATATCGTTGCTCAAGGGATAGCCAATGCTATTCCAGCAATAGTTGCTGCTGTTAGAAATCCAATCGAACCTCAACAAATCGTTCCTAGCAAACGTATTTCTGAAGATAACTTCAGTAATAGTGTAAACGGAGGCAGTAATCATACTCATCACAATAATGACTTACGGCAGGCTCCACTTCCTAAGAAAATGAAAGCTGCAACGCCTGGTTGCACTTACAAAGAATTTCTTGCTTGCAAACCCGCTGAATTTGCAGGCATTGAAGGAGCAACTGCGACACTGCGTTGGTTAGAGAAAACCGAGGCAGTGATTACAATAAGTAAATGTGCCAAGGACGATCAGGTCATGTACGCGTCAAATCTTTTTAAAGAAGTAGCCCTCGAATGGTGGAACACAGTACTTCAAGCCAAAGGAAGAAATGTGGCTTATGCCATGAATTGGGAAGAATTTAAGAGTCTTGTCGAAAGAAAATTCTGTCCCGAATATGAAAAAGATCAAATGGCGAATAAGTTCCTAAATCATCGAATGATGGGTGTAGATTGTCGTGGGTATACTTCGACATTCTTTGAATATGCTAGAGTGGTACCAACACTGGCTTCGCCAGAACCGGTACTCATTTCTCGCTATATTTGGGGATTAATTAGTGAAATCCGCAATATCGTTAAAGCTGCGAGACCTCGCACTATTGACGGTGTGGTAGAATTAGGTAACACCCTAACTGATGAACTGGTACGTACAAGAGATGAAAATAGGAAAAAGGAACTGGCTCAGAAAATTACCCAAGGATTTCGTATGGGTAATAGTAGCAATTTCAAGAGAAAAGGAACAGGGCAATCCTCAAATCCGCCTTACTGCAGGAATTGCAAAAGGAAACATTTCGGAAAATGTAATATAACCTGCAATTTTTGCAAAGTTGTAGGACATCATGAAGAAAATTGCAGGAAGAAATCCATAATTTGTTACAATTGTGGAGAAGCAGGACATTTCAAAACAGAATGTCCTAAAGTGGGTAAACCAGCAGACAACAAAGCCAAGACAGCCGACGGAGCTACTAAGAAGAATGTTCGAGCCTTCCAATTAACTACTCAAGAAGCAGAACTTATCCCAGATGTGATAGCTGGTACGTTCTTAGTTCACAACGTATATGCAAAAGTATTATTTGACTCTGGTGCGAACCAAAGTTTTATCAATACTTCATTCTGCCAAGCCTTTAAATTACCTTTAACCAACCTTAGGCAGATTTTTACAGTCGAAACAGCAGATGGAAATTCTGTTAGCATAGATAAAGTTTTGCAAAAAAGAAATATAGAACTTTCAGGTCATAAATTCTTTGCAAACCTATTACCTATGAAATTAGCCGAATTTGATGTTGTGTTAGGAATGGATTGGTTAGTAGCCAACCATGCTCGAATTATTTGTGATAAGAATTCCACAGAAATTCAGGCACCTACTGGAGAAGTAATCATGATTACAGGAGATAAACCACGTAAGCCCATGAAGTTCATATCAGTAATGAAAGTTGCTAGTTATGAACGAAAGCAAGGAATAGTATATATGATTTCCATAATCATTAGTACTAAGGGTAAAGAACTTAAGGAAATTCCTGTAGTCTCAGAATACCCAGATGTATTCCTAGAAGAATTACCAGGATTACCACCAGATAGGGAGGTAGAATTTAGGATTCATCTGATTTCAGGAACTATACCGATAGCCAAGGCACCTTATCAGTTAGCACCCACAGAAATGTTAGAACTGAAAAAGCAATTAGATGAATTACTAAGTAAAGGTTTCATACAACCTAGTTCATCCCCGTGGGGAGCACCAGTGTTGTTTGTAAAGAAGAAGGATGGTTCGATGAGAATGTGTATTGATTATCGAGAATTGAATAAGGTTACAATTAAGAATCGATACCCATTACCTAGGATTGATGATTTATTCGATCAACTTCAAGGAGCTAGGTATTTTTCTAAGATGGATTTACGCTCCGGATATCATCAATTGAAAGTACAAGAAGAAGACATACCTAAGACTGCTTTCAGAACTAGGTATGGTCATTACGAGTTTACAGTCATGCCCTTCGGATTAACGAAAGCACCTGCAGCATTCATGGACATGATGAATAGGATCTGTAAACCGTATTTGGATAAATTTGTAATTGTTTTCATTGATGATATACTTATTTATTCAAAAAGTCAGGACTAACATTGCCAGCATTTGCATTCACTCTTAACTTTGTTAAGAAAAGAAAAGCTTTACGCCAAATTCTCGAAATGTGAATTTTGGTTGCAAGAAGTGCAATTCTTAGGTCACATGGTGAATCACGAAGGCATTCATGTAGATCCTGCTAAGATAGAGGCAATTACTAAATAGAAGGTTCCGCAATCCGCAATGGAAATTAGAAGTTTTATAGGTTTAGCTGGATATTATAGACGGTTTATTAAGGATTTTTCCAAAATAGATGTACCATTAACTAAGCTAACCTGTAAAGCAGTTAAGTTTGAATGGGGACCTAAACAAGAAGAAGCCTTTAGGATCTTGAAATAGAAATTAACCAATGCTCCAATCCTTGCTTTACCAGACGAAACAGAAGATTTTGAAGTTTACTGTGATGCTTCAAAACTAGGATTTGGAGGTGTATTAATGCAACGCAAGAAGGTAATTGCGTATGCTTCAAGACAATTGAAAAAGCACGAAGAGAACTATACAACTCATGATTTAGAATTAGGAGCTGTAATTTTTGCTCTTAAAATTTGGAGACATTATCTGTATGGAAGTAAGTTTACTATCTATACGGATCATAAAAGTTTAAAGTACATATTTGGGCAAAAAGAGCTAAACATGAGGCAAAGGAGATGGATGGAAATCCTAAGTGATTACGACTGTGATATTCAGTATCACGAAGGAAAGGCAAATGTAGTTGCAGATGCCTTAAGTCGTAAATATCATGAAAAGCAAAAGCGAGTTCGTGCTCTCAGATTAAATCTACAGTTAGATCTAATGGAACAAATAAAGAATGTTCAGGAAACAGCAATCAAGAATAATGCTGAAGGAATGAAAGGACGATTAAAAGAATTAGAGCAAGGAGCTGATGGAATTTGGAGATTCCATAAAAGAAGAATTTGGGTACCTAAGCAGGGAGAATTAAGAAATAAGATTTTGGAAGAAACTCATAAATCTAGGTATACCATGCACCCAGGAAACAATAAGATGTATCAAGATTTAAGAAATAACTTTTGGTGGATAGGAATGAAAAAGGATATAGCTCGATATGTTTCTAAGTGTCTTACTTGTTCACAAGTTAAGGGAGAACATCAAAAACCTTCAGGTCTACTACAACAGTTAGAAATGCCTGTATGGAAATGGGAACTCATAACAATGGACTTTGTTACTAAGTTACCCAAAACCAGAAAAGGTAATGATGCGATTTGGGTGATTGTGGATCGATTAACCAAATCAGCTCATTTTCTATCCATAAAGGAAACCTTTAGCATGGAAAGGTTGGCAAAGTTGTATGTAGATGAAGTCGTATCTTTACATGGAGTTCCACTCTCCATTGTATCAGATAGGGATAGTCGTTTCACATCTCATTTCTGGACAAGTTTCCAAGAAGCAATGGGAACTCGACTAAACCTAAGCACGGCATATCATCCTCAGACAGACGGACAAAGTGAAAGGACAATCCAAACTCTAGAAGATATGCTCAGAGCATGTGTAATAGATTTTGGTGGAAATTGGGACGATCACTTACCTTTAATTGAATTCTCCTATAATAATAGTTATCATTCAAGTATTGAAACTGCCCCATTTGAGGCACTATACGGAAGAAAGTGAAGAACTCCAGTTTGTTGGGCAGAAATAGGAGAAAGTCAATTATCAGGCCCTGAAATAGTACAAGAGACGACCGACAATATTACTCAAATCAAAGAAAGACTGAAGACAGCTCGAGATCCTCAGAAGAGTTATGCAGACAATAGACGGAAGCCGTTGGAATTTCAAGTTGGAGACAAAGTACTATTGAAAGTTTCTCCTTGGAAAGGAATAGTTGGATTCGGTAAGAAAGGAAAGTTAAGTACAAGATACGTAGGACCATTTTCAGTGATCCAACGTATATGACCAGTTGCTTATCGTTTACAACTACCAGAAGAGTTAGCTGGAGTACATGATGTATTTCATGTATCCAACCTCAAGAAATGTCTATCAGATGAATCTTTGGTAGTACCTCTCCAAGATATCGAGGTAAACGAAAAGTTAAAATTTGTTGAGAAACCTCTTCAGATAGAAGACATAAAAGTGAAGTTTCTCAAACACAAGTGACTAGTTTTAGTCAAAGTTAAGTGGGATTCGAAACGAGGACCTGAATACACTTGGGAGCTGGAATCAGAAATGAAACGAAAGTATCCTCAGTTATTCCAGTAAATCTCGAGGACGAGATTTTTATTAAGGTGGGGAGGATGTAACAACTCTTATTTAAAAGTCCTATTTATTACTTTAATTATCCAATAAGGAAACCCTAATTGAGAAACCCAAGTGATTCTACACAAACCCAAAAATTTTCAGAATAATCAGAATCAGGATCAGGGCCCCTAAAACTCAGGGGGGGGGGGGTTGTAAACCCTATTGACGATTATCTTAAAATCTCGCTGTAAAAAACTAATTTTACGATTTTGTCAACTCAGCAAGCCTAGTTGGGAACGTGGCTACCCTATGGTAAATAGGTGTCCCTCGCGTCACGCGACGCCTAGGGTAGGACCCCTTGCGTCACGCGAGGGGGGTCAAAATTTGGTTATAAATAGTGGGGTTTGGGACTGGAATTTGGGCACTTGAACGACGTTAAAATTCGAAATACACACTGAGTTATCGTAGAAACAGTTCTACAACAAACACAATTCACGAAGTGCTGCCGCAAAACAGGGTAATAACTCGATCGCTGCTACGATTCAATGTTCGATCGATTAAACTATCCAATGGATGTTTAAGTGTTGCCCACATTAGGGTTTATGCTTTGTCATTCGTTATTAATTCAATGGATGTTTAAGTATCGCACTTTGTCATTCGATGTGAGGGTTTGATCTCGTGAGTTATCGTAAATGCTGTATTAAGTTACTAACCGAATTTTGTGCATATTATTAATTTTAGGTTAAAAGGCTAATCAGTAGGCTAGGCTCTGCTCAATTAAATCTGCAATGTGAGTCATTCTCTTTTTATCAAATTTGATTTCAAAAGCATGTTTATTTTCAATGTTATAATTACAAGGATTAAGTCTTTGTAATCACCAAATTACAGCCGGTATGTGGGGTTTTGTATACATTACTTGATAATCTTCACCATTGGGGCAGCTAAGGGGTGATATGACCATAGTCACAGACACCATTGGACAACAGGAGGGCCAATGGGTCGAGTGACAAAATACCGTGGGTAGTTGGTTTGATATCAGAAACATTGTAATCGCTCTTAATACTGTGAATTATAACAAATGAGTCGTTTTAGTAAAATGAATGATTTACTCAGTATTTCCCGCTGACAAAACCTTTTTCAAACATGTTTCAGGTGATCAGTTATGATCCAGGAAAAGTGCCGCATAGCACTACAAGCTTAAGGAAGTGGCTCAATATAAAAATAAAGAAACATGTTTTGTAAAATAAAGATTTCTCCGTGAAATCATATGATTGTAAATTACCGGGTTTTATCCCGAGTTGTGAAATAAAATAATCGGGAAAATTGCAGTTTTAAAAAGATCCTGAAGAAAACTTTCGCTGTTAAATAAATACCACGGGATTTTCTGTCCCGCGGCTCCTGAAACGGGTCAAACCGGGTCGGGGCCGTGACAGCAATACACCACGAAATCATCATTCCCATCAGGGAGAGCAAGAATAGGGGCGTTGCATAGCAAGTCTTTGAGAGTCCGAAAAGATTCCTCTTGCTCAGGACCCCAAGCAAAAGGTTTCTCTTTTTGAGTCAACGAAGTGAGAGGAACGACGATTTTTGAAAAATTCGAGATGAATCGACGGTAGTAACCCGCCAATCCTAAGAAGGAACGGATTTCAGAAGGAGATTTAGGCGCGGTCCAATTCTTCACTGCTTCGATGTTCGCAGGGTCAACGTGGATTCTTTTTTCACTAACAACGTGTCCAAGGAATTGGACTTCTTTAATCCAAAACTCGCATTTAGAGAACTTAGCGTATAAACGTTGATTTCGCAAGAGTTCGAGTATAAGGCGAAGATGACGTTCATGATCGGCTCGAGATTTAGAATAAATGAGAATATCATCAATGAAGACGATCACGAAACGATCCAAATAAGGCTTACAAACACGATTCATGAGATCCATGAACACAGCGGGTGCGTTGGTCAAGCCAAAAGGCATAACCACGAACTCGTAGTGTCCATAGCGAGTGCAAAAAGTGGTTTTGGGAATGTCCTCTTCGAGAACCCGAAGCTGGTGATAACCAGAACGAAGATCGATTTTGGAGAAACAAGTAGCGCCTTGAAGTTGATCAAAGAGATCGTCGATACGCGGAAGAGGGTAAAGATTCTTGACGGTGAGTTTGTTAAGCTCACGATAATCGATGCACATGCGGAAAGAGCCATCCTTCTTTTTGACGAAGAGCACAGGAGCACCCCAAGGTGAGGTACTTGGACGAATGAAACCCTTATCGAGGAGTTCTTGAAGTTGCGTAGATAATTCTTGCATTTCAGAAGGTGCAAGACGATAAGGAGCTTTAGCAACAGGAGTCGCACCAGGTACGAGGTCAATACGAAAGTCAACAGATCGAGGTGGAGGAGGACCAGGTAAATCTTCAGGAAAGACGTCAGGGAAGTCGCGCACCACTGGAACATCACTTAAACTCTTTCCCTTGCCCTTCTCTTCCACAACGTGGGCTAAAAAGGCAAAGTACTGATTGCGTAAGTATTTGTTCGCTTGTGTGCAGGACATCAACTTTAGTCCCTTTGAAGGTCGGTCTCCATAGACGTGCAAAACATCACCAGATGGAAGGGGTAAACGAACATATTTCTCGTGACAAGCGATTTCAGCATGGTTCTTTTGAAGCCAATCCATGCCTATGATGACGTCGAAACTACCCAATTGCATGGGTATGAGGTCGATGGTAAAAATGTGTTCGTTAAGAGTAAGACGACAATCGAGGAGAACGGAATCGACTAAGATGGATTTGCCATTGGCGACTTCGACGGAAAATGACTTAGGTAGCTTAGAGCGCGTGCAATTTAACAATGATTCGAATTCTAAGGACACAAAGCTTTTGTCCGCACTAGTATCAAACAGTATCGAAGCATAAAGATGGTTAACAAGAAACATACCGTTAACGACATCATTGTTGTTGCGCGATTGATTTGCGTTCAGGTTGAAAGCGCGTCCACGAGGAGGTTGTTGTGGCTCTTGATTCCATTGTGGGCATTGAGGACGAAGATGATTGACGTCCCCACATTTGAAACAAGCTCTAGCGGGTCTTGCGTTTTGCGGAGCGGGTGGAGCTTGTTGCGCTTGCTGAGCTGGTGGTGCTTGTTGCTGTTGATAGTTGCGGCAAAAGGAGGTGTCATGTCCACCTGGCATTGGCGGGATGATGGTAATTACAAGTGGCACACTTGGGGTGAATCCCAGTGTACAACTTTTGGGTGTTATCAGGAGCAGCAGGATTTGGGTTAACGGGTGGCACAATCGCGTTGCAAACGGGGTTCAATTGCTTTCGCTTCTTCCCCCTATTGCTAGTCGGCTGTTGGGTAATTTGATTGGCTGGCTTGAATGAAACGGGGTTTGCGGCTTGCTTATCGCGAATGCGATTGTTGTTTAAGGAAGCAGCGAGGCGGTAAACAGCTTCTGTTTAAGGAAGCAGCGAGGCGGTAAACAGCTTCAATATTATCGAGTTTGGCTGCCTCAATCGTATCCCGCATGCCAGAATGTAACCCATTGATGTATTTCCTTATCTTACGGTCGGTGGTCATAACGAGGTGAGGAACAATGAAGCTAAGTTGTTTGAAACGGGTAGTGTAGGCTAGGTTCTCATCACCCACTTGCTTTAGAGCCCAAAATTCTTCTTCTCATCTTTGTTGCTCATGCGGAGGGCAAAACTCGTCCATCATTAGGGCCTTAACTTCTTCCCAAGTCAACGCATAGGCCAGTTCGTTCGAGCGGATGTTCCTTTTCGTTCGTCCACTATTCGAGAGCTCGGGCTTGGAATACCCCAGTCGCACTACGCGTTCTGAGCTCATTGGGGCAATCACTGTTGATGAACGTGACCTCCATGCCATCAAACCACTCGAGCATGGTGGTCACCCCATCATTGTCGGTGAATGGCTTGGGATTGCACGATGAAAAGTGCTTGAAGTTGAACGAAGCGGGCTTGCGTGCTTCGACCTTAGAGTCGACGGAAGAGTGAGGAGTTTCAGAAGCTCGAATTTCGGTAATGACCTTTGGAACGACGCGCGCAAATTGATCAGCCATGAAAGCCATCATCTTCCTCGTAGCACGGGACTTTGACTTCTTAGACGAGTTGGAGTGACGAGAACACATCTAAGATTCAAAAGAACGAATAGGTTAGACTTGATCATAATGTTTATTTAAGAAAACTTGCTTGCATAAATTGATTCACATAGCACAGAGTGTCACATAGCACAAAGGGTTCAAATTTGTTCACATAGCGTAAAGAGTTTAAACGTCACACATAGCATAGTCATGAGTTCCACATAGCATAGCATGAATAAATGAAAGCATTGTAACTTTAGTTTGTTCACGAGGGATTATTATTGTTTGTGATTGCGATCAACGTGCGAAATGAGTAAACCAAAATTTGAAAAGAACGAACGTTCAAGTATAAAATCACATATAAATTGAGATACATAAAAGAGAGGCTCAATAAAACATAGGATTGTTTCGGGTAGAGAAACGTCGACTATTCCAAAGTGGGTCGAAAGTTCTTTCGAATTAGAGAAAACATGATTTGGCCTATAGGTAAGATACTCTCGTCGAGAAGCGATTAGCGGTATCTTACCCTTCCAGTTACTACACGTCTCTAATCGATTGAAACAATCGGGACTTTGGCGAGATTGAAAATCGAGGAATGGGACTTAATCGACGAGATGCGGGTTTCACCCCTAGCTTGACGATTTCGTACCCTAAATGTGGTTGGTACTCGTCGGGTCAAAAATAAAATTTCGACACTTTGACGAGGGTCCACTTGAGTTGAAATGGAAATTACCATTAAGTTGTGGATTTCACTCCTAGCTTAATGGTGGAATTTCGTGCAAAAATAGTTTAAGGTAGAATGATAGTCGTTTACCAAATTGTGGGTTTCACGCCTATTTTGGTAAAGTTGTCTCGTTTGTGTTACAAGAGTATACGAATAAACAAAAGTGTATTCATGTTAACCTTAGGAAAGGCATATAAATTTAATCAACAAGAAGTATAGCTAGGAAGCATGCATGGTAGAGTACAAAAGTTTTAAACAACACATAAGAGGCAAGATTCCTAAAACTATAGATTAGGGCAAAAGCATGGCAATTTTCCTAATTCCCTATAGTTATGGCTCTGATACCAATCTGTCACACCCCAACCGATGGCGGAAACATCGGGATGAGACGAAGTGTGTATAGATTGCTAGAGACTTCATAACACTATGTGACAATATTTAATTAAATTCAAATTTCATTGCAAGTGCTAAATTGTCATACAATAATCAAAACGAAATACAACATTGTTTCAACAAATAACATAACATTAAAAGATAAACGATTTGTAGGTGTGTATCTAGTCCACCCTATACTTGTTTCATCTTTCAACATACTTCAACAATTTAACCTGCAACATGTATTAAAATAGAGTTTCAATGCAAAGGCAATGGCGGGTATACAAGTTTGTTTACATAGCATAATAGAATAAAAACTCAAATCCAACATGATTCATAATATGTGATTACTAGTATGCAATTTTGGCGTACAATATGATCAAACCCTAGAATACAACGCATAAAATAGCCTAATCCCAATAGTTTAGCGGGGTGGTAATGTTTAACTTAACAATACCCAATAGAATAGCAGGCGGGGCGTTAATCCTATAGCGCTATAATTGTTAAGGTGGGCGAGCAAAGTTAATGAGCATATAACGTTCCAAATCGTTCACATAGCATACGAGGATAACAAGTAAGTCACATTAGTTTCATGCTTGATCAAGGATTGAGTATGTTTAGTTTAAAAGTTGTTTGCATAATTATACATGTTGCATCCCAAAGTGTAAAAGGGGAAAAAGGGATCGAGTATACTCATGGTTTTTGCAAGCTTTCCTACTTGATGTTCCGTGAGTGTTAGTTGTTTAGATTGGAGCACCTTGTCCTCTTTTGTGGAGGGTACTGAATCTGCTCGAACTTCTGTTTGCAGCAGCTTTGTGATTGATTTGAGAGTGTTATGAGAGTGTTTGTAAAGTGAAAATGGCTTGGAGGCACTTGGGTTTATATAGGGAAGAGATTAGGGTTAAGTTGTAGTTGTGTAATTAATGTTAAAACATGTTTAAAACACAAAAAGATCACAATTCCCGCCTAAAATCGCGTCTGTTTATGTCTGTTTGCGCTGAATCAGGTTGTTTGAATGAGTGGTTAAATAAAATACACACCGGGTTTGTTCAATAAAAAGGCCGCAGTCCAGCTGGTTAAGCGCGTGTGTGTGAGGCGGTGACCCGAGTTCGAGTCCCGGCTATACCCCTTTTTTGTGATTTAATTTCCTTTTTGTTTTACAACCATATACTTTCAGCAAGTTACAACAACAGACCCTGTAACTTAAAGTTTGAGTTATTTACTCAACATGACCCTTAACTTTAAGGAACTCAAGTCATGTTGTTTAAAAAAGAAAAGAACTAACTTTTATAGTTAAACTAACTAGGTTAGTTTATTAACCTTTAAAATCTAACGAAACTAACTAGATTATTATAAAAATAAACCTTTTAAATTACAAAATTAATTAATTTAAATAATTTGAATAATGACCATATTTATAACGAATAAAAATCTTTAAACAATTATTCATTTCACGAAACTTTCGAGTTTCACTATTTTACGAGTTTCAACTAGTTTAACGAATCGAGAGTCTAGAATAATATATCGTTCAAACGTGAAAATTGCACATAAGTCTAACGCAAACATGAATAAAATAGCTTCGTTTTCAGTATGATCAATGGTCTCGAATTACAAATGAAACGAATGCAGGTTACAAAGAGAGTACAAGTGTCTAAATATAAAAGGTACAACACGACTTGCTAAAATAAGAAAGTGAGAAAAATGCGGAGCATGGTTTGTGTATGTTTTTTTATAAAGGTATTATTGATATGTATGGTGCGCGTTATCTTAGAACGCCCACATGGGACGACCTTCAAAAGATCTACGAGGTACATTCGGCGGAGCATGGTTTGCCTGGTATGATCGGGAGCATAGATTGTATGCATTGGCGTTGGGATAACTGCCCAACCGCATTGCGAGGCCAACACACACGGGGTGACCAAAAAGGACCCACTGTTATTCTTCAGGCGGTTGCTTCACAGGACCTTTGGGTTTGGTCGGCTTACTTTGGCGTGGTCGGGTTATGCAATGATATAAATGCTTTTGAACAATCTCCGTTGTTAGAGGAGTGGATTTCTGGCAAAGCTCCAAAAGCGTCGTTTTACGCAAATGGAAACTACTACCCTCATGGATATTATTTGAGCGACGGAATTTATCCTAGGTATTCGATTTTCGTGAAGACGTTTAGTGATTCTATTGATGAAAAAAGAGCATACTTTAAAAAGGTTCAAGAGTCTTCATGAAAAGACATTGAGAGATGCTTTGGGGTACTTAAACAACGCTGACAATATTTGAAAAATCCTTGTCGTGCATGGAGCAAGCAAAAAATGAGAGATGCTATGTACGCTTGTATAATCATGCACAACATGATTTTGGAAGACGAAGGAAAGGCGATATGCCAGAATTATGTGCCAGAAGCCGTTCAAGAGGAGCATCCACAGGCGTCAATGGAAGAAAGAGTGAATAATGCGCGAGAATTGCGTTACGAACCGTACCATTCAGAGTTAATGGTTGATTTGGTACAACACGCATGGTCGGTTCGGTATGTACCACCTGAGGGTGAGGAAGAAATGGAGGACGAGGAAGACGAAGTTGGCGAGGGTGAAGAAAGAGAAGACGAAAACTAGTGTTTTTTTTTAATTTAGTCGGATTTTTTTTATTTCTAGTATTGTATTTTTTTTTAATTTAATGAAGTATTTACAACAACAACAACAACCATACCCAGTAAATCCCACAAATAGCCAAGCTACTTATAGGGTCTGGGGAGGGTGGGATGTAGACAGACCTTGCCTCTATCCATAGGGATAGAGAGGCTGCTTCCAGAGAGACCCTCGACTCGAAAACGAATAGCAAACCAACACACCAAGTTAAAGACTATAGCAATAAAGAAATAAGAAGTCGACCATACTAAGAAAGTGAACAGAGTGGCACAATATATTGTAAATCATGTAAAAAGCAAACAACATCATTTGTGCATAAACATAAGAAGGCAATCACCGGAAAAGTCACTTAAAGAATAAGAAAAACCTACGACCCTGAAATACACCTAAGGGCTTACTGCCATATCCTCTAGAGGTCCTTAACCCTAATCCTACGCCTCCACGAAGTCCTATCTTGGACCATGTCCTCAGAAAGATGCAACTCTAGTAAATCGTGCCTGATCTGCTCATCCCATGTCAGTTTGGGTCTGCCTCTTCCTCTCCTCCCCTCCACAGTAAGAGTTTCCACTACTCTAACTGGTGTCGTCGTTTCCCTCCGCTTCACATGCCCAAACCATCTCAATCTCCCCTCCTTAATCTTCTCCGATATACTAGCTACTCCTAATTTTACCCTAAAAACCACATTCCTTATCCGATCTAACCTCGTGTGTCCACACATCCACCTCAGCATCCTCATCTCTGCTACCTCCATCTTGCGCGCTTGTGTCTTCTTGATAGCCCAACAGTCTGTACCATAAAGCATAGCTGGCCTAACTGCTACCCTGTAAAATTTCCCTTTTAGTTTAGTTGGGAACCTCCTATCGCATAAAACCCCACTAGCTGCCCTCCATCTACACCAGCCAGCCTGTATGCGATGGGTTACATCACTATCTATGTCACCATCTCTTTGTACAAACGACCCCAGATACTTAAATCTAGTTACCTGCGGGACCAATTGATCCTCAATGGTGATTTGGGTGTCATCGTCCACGGCTACACCGCTGAAATCACAGTGTAGATACTCAGTCTTAGATCGACTAATCCTTAGGCCCTTGCCCTCTAAAGCCACTCGCCATTCCTCTACCCTCGCGTTCAGGCACTGTTTAGTCTCTGCAATCAACACAATATCGTCTGCAAAAAGCATGCACCACGGAACTGTCTCCTGAATCAAGTTGGACAACTCATCCAAGACAACCGCAAAAAGAAAAGGGCTCAACGCTGACCCCTGGTGGAGTCCTACCTCCACAGGAAAGAAGTTTGTATCTCCTACAGGCGCGCGAACACTAGTTTTCGTTCTATCATACGTATCCTTAATTACGTCTATATACTTCCCCGGTATCCCCCGACCCTCCAAACTATCCCAAATCAGTTGGCGTGGGACAGTGTCATATGCTTTTTCCAGGTCGATAAACACCATATGTAAATCTTGCTTCTTCGCTCTATATTTTTCCATCAGCCTCCTTAAAATATGTATCGCTTCTGTAGTTGACCTCCCTTTCATGAATCCAAATTGATTTACTGAAACCTGAGTTTCTCTTCTAATTCTAGTTTCGATTACCCTCTCCCAGAGCTTCATAGTGTGACTTAGCAGTTTGATTCCTCTGTAGTTCCCACAACATTGAGCGTCTCCTTTATTCTTGTATAAAGGCACCACGACACTACTCCTCCACTGATCTGGCATTTTTCCAGTCTTGAAAATGCAATTGAACAAAAGCGTTAACCATCGGACTCCTTCTTCCCCCAAACACTTCCACACCTCAATCGGTATGTTATCCAAACCCACTGCCTTACCTCTACCCATCTTCCTAAGTGCCATCCTCACCTCGTCATGTGTGATCCTCCTGCAGTAACAATTATTCTGTTGTCGTCTTTGAATCCTGGGATTGCTGCTATCATGTTGGTATGCCCTACCGTGGTTGAAAAGATTATGGAAGTAAGTTTGCCATCTCAACTTAATGTCTTGTGCCTTGACTAAAACACGCCCATCGTCTCCTTTGATAAACTTTACAGCTCCTAAATCTTGTCTTCTTCGCTCCCTAGCTTTGGAAATCTTGAACATATCATGCTCCCCCTCTTTCGTTTCCAGGCGTTCATACAGTTGTTTATAAGCTGTGTTTTTTGCCTTGGTCACCGCCTTTTTCGCTTCACTTTTAGCCTTCTTGTATAACTCCCTTACCCTCAGCCGCTCCTCCTCATCTGTGCACCTCAAAAGGTCTCTAAAACTCTGTTGCTTATACTTTATTTTGGTATGCACGTCTTCATTCCACCACCAGGACTCCTTATGCCCACTGGTCTTTCCTGTTGAGACCCCTAGCGTCTCATTCGCCACTGTAGTGATCTTAGTCGCCATAGCCTCCCACATCCGGTTTGCGTCGTCACCTAGTTGCATCGGTGTCTCCGAGTTAACTTTATCTCTAAACATCATAATTTTCTCTCCCTTCAAGTATTTATAGTTTTTAATTAAAAAAAATAATTGTTTATTGATTGGAAGGGGCGTTATTGGGCATTATTCCCACTACGACACTTTTGCAATAACCCCCAATAATGCCTCATGCTGACTGGACTGCCACGTGTCGCAAAACGCCCCATGGTGGGGGCATTATTGAGTTAAACCACTACACATGGTCTTAGACAATAATACAAATGTCAAATGGTTGACCGATAATTAGTAATTAGTCAAGGATTAATTACTTGCAGAGAAAAATCACAACCGTTGGCCACCACTACCACTTTGGTTGCTGAGCATAACAACACCACAATCGTCCAAAACTTTTGATTGAATTTGAATGTGTGAGGACAAGAAAATTGATAATGTTTATTATTTACTTGTTATTCTCTCTTTTTTTAGTGATATTTTTTTAATTGTTATTGTTTTTTTACAGGTGTTAATTTTGTTTTCGTCATAGGGAATAGTTAACCATCAACACAACACACATTCGGGAAAGTTTCATAACACAATGGGTATCAGAGAATACCATACCAACGACATGATATCATGGAAATGGACGGAGATTCGTCAAAGGTTGGGTAGTTTACGAACATCTACAACAAAATTGGAACAACTTACCAAGTGGCTTTAACTGACCTCACTTTTATCATGATTCATGTGATGAATTCCAAAGCGAGACGAGTTTACCGTTTTCCCAAATGCTTGTTTGGGAGGTTCTGAAAAAAGTGCACAAAGTGATCCATCGTCATGTTGATGAGACAATCATCAAAACGAACAAAAAAACATTATTGTCCAATGATTATACTTTGTCCCGAGGTAGCTTGATTGCCCGGTGATAACTTTAACTCAAAGACAATGACGATGAGCTTGAAACCCAAGAAAAACCAATTTGACCGCCCGAGAGGAATAAAGATTCTATGAAAATAAATAATAATGAGTAACTAATTATTACAAATTGGCTCACATTCTGTTTGTTATAAGGTAATGCAATGAAACCAAAGGATAGAATGGACAAATGGATGGATGATGATTTGTTACCATATGTGAATATAATGAACCATTACATTACTTTGTACAATTAATAGACAGAACTAAAAATGAGACAACAACAACACCAACAACAATAATAATAATTGTGGATTTCTTCCACACCTTGAAAGAAGGAAAAAAAACATCCATTTACCAAGGAATGAAATTTCTTAAAATGAAAGGAATCACATTCCTTATAGAATGATTCATTCCATTACCACATAATAACCAAACACGATTCTTTTCATTACATGCGATTGGTCCATTCAATCCCTTCTTACAAAACGCTACCCAAGGGCGCATGGTATGTTTCACAGGAAGAAAACCGGGTCGAGTACCTTATTTGAATGAAGCAATGTTCCCGCATAGCCCCGAGTTTTCCAATTCCATACGAGGCACTCTAACCCACCTTAGACAATGTGAAAGATGAAACCGCTCCCACTTACGTGAGTGTCACATAACAACATTAGTATTCTTCTTTCACATTATCACATAGTCTTAAATTAAGAAAAAGTTAAAAAAACCAGAGTAAAGTACACGAACAGTCCATGTGGTCTATCAGAATTTTAGATTTGGTCCATATCTTTCTAAAAAACATAAATGGTCCCTGTGATTTGCATTGTAACATATTTAGTCCCTGAATTCTGCATCATAAAACTCTCCGGAACTAGGGCACCTAACCGAACCATTATTTCCCCCCTTTGTTTGTTACTCGATTCCGACAGTTGACAAGGAGCTAAAATGGGTGGAGGAGGAGAACATCACGGCGACCATGGCGATTTCCGGACCAAGGTCTGG
>JARYGA010015438.1:0-39487 GCA_030545235.1 Helianthus tuberosus | reverse complement strand
TTGCAACTCCTTTGCATAAGCTTATTAGTCTGTTAAACTTCTTTTGTATATAATGATCCGCTTGTGGATTCTTATTACAAGCTCATTTGTATTTATTACTTTGGTATTTTCGAACAATTGAGTTTGTAATAATATTTTATATTCCAAGACTTCCGTTGTGCTATTTTGTGTATGTTTGACTATGACGATACCAATATTACGTCACGATACTCCCCACCGGGCCCACGGGGCTGTGTGCTGTAAATATCGAGGTGTGACATAATACGGCACCGAAAGGCTTAAAGAAGTGGCTTATTTTATCAATTAAATAAAATTAAGAAAATTTGTTTTATATAATCGGGTTTATCCCATATTAAAGCTACCTTTGTAAAACATGGGTTTTATTTCCATCTGTTTAATAAATAAAATCCGGTGTTTCTAAACTCTGAAATTTTCCGCTGCAATATTTTCAAAATAACCACCGGTACCACTTGACTGTTCACGGCTCCCATCCAGGGTGATACAATGATATCAGATATTATTTTATATTTATTTGAATTTTAATTTCCTAATATTTTGTTATTTAGTTTCCTATTTGAATTGTAATGCCCAACTATAAAATGAGATCTAGGGTTTATTGTTTACTCAGTTTTTGGTTTATTATTGAATAGAAAGAACTATGTTCTCGAACCTTTTGGTTCCTTTATCGTCTTTGATTAACTAATTGTTCTTGAGCCATTTGATTGCACGCGAAACTGCATCAGTTGGTATCAGAGCTTTGGTTCTCAAATGGCTCTGCGTGGAGGAAGATACTTGCTCGATCGTAGATTCGCTGACAGAGGCAACGACAGAAGTATGTTTGTTTCACGTGCTCGTGGAGAAGATCGACACCCTGTTCGTAGAATCGCTGACCGAGGCAACGACAGAGTTGATTCCGACCCACAGGATCTTAAGATCATGCAACTTCGGCAACGAGTCAGAGATCTCGAGTTACAACACGAGATCATACGACTCAAGCAAAGGATCCGGGATCTTGAGGACTCGTCATCGTGGAAGGAAACGGAACCGGAAAAACCCGTCAGGGATGAGTTATCCGGGGATGAGGAGCATCCTACCAATGAAGACATTATCTATGATTATCCTCTCGTATATGACGAATACGTGGATGAGGATTGGTATTCTTGGGTTACCGGTGGTGATCGGTACTTACCGGGTGATGAATTGGGTTCCAAAAGTCATAATGTTGAAGGTGTTACATCGGTAGAAAACGGTGGTGTTGCAGTGACTCCCTTTGGCGAGGTGATGGCTAAGGATGGTGTTGATAAGATTGCTGGCGGTGGTCATGCGATTTCCTTGGCTGACCCACAAATTTCGAAGGTTAGCTTGGTTAATTTAAATATTACTAATTCAAAAAAGTTATCTCGTAATAATGTGAATGCTTTGGATCATTCCTATGGTGATGAATTTGCGGAGGGATCTCATGCAAAGTCTTCGGAATATACCAAATATTATGGAGACTTGAAATTTTTGAAACCAGAGGCGGACCTAGGTTAAGTCGTGGGTGGGTGGGCGCACCCCTTGAAAGAAAAAAAAGTTAGTGTAACTTTTAAATAAAAATCCAGAATGCACCCCTTGAAAATTTGAAATCGCACCCCTTAAACTTGACTCTAATGAAGAAGATGTGAAGCCAAAGAAAAAAAAAGGTAAAAAAATTGTTAACCTGAAGTTGCAGGTGGGTTTGTGAAAGAGAAGAACATCAAAATGAAATGAAGGTGGAGTTGTGAAAGAGAAGAACATCAAAATGAAGAAGATGAAGTGTTTTAAACCTATAACTCCATCTTTAATTAATATATAATATTTTTTTTCCTTTTCCAAAGCTAAAAAGCTAGTACATTGCTGATTGGTGTAGACATATAGGCAAAAAACATCTTACTTATTTAATTTTCAAATAAATAAATAAATATGATAAACTCATGAGCTAGATTTTAGCTTCTTTGGCTACTTCTTTATCCATATATATCTTTTCTTATTAGTCTATTTGATTTGTTTTGTGTACATATATCGATTTGGTGAATATCTCTTTGGATTTAAAAAAACTATTCTTTATTTTTTTTATTGTTCATGCAAAAGTTAACATTTTTCTGATTACTTTAAAAAATGCAAGCAACCTAAATTAGGCTATCTCAATTTAGTTTATTTTTGGTTTTGCTAATTAAATAGTGTATTAAATTTATTGTATATAAAATTTCATTTAAAAGCATCTGTAAAAGAAATACTGAAAAAAATATTAAACGGATACTGAAAAAAATATTAAACGGATAACAACAGTGTAAGTACAAGTAATTAATTTGATTTTTGAAGATGGGTTGAATTTCAAAGATACACAGACCCGACCCGACCCGACCCGGCCCGAATCAGACCGACTTTTTTATAATACTTAGTGGCAGACAATCGACTACTACGAAATTCCGTACCCAATGAAAAAAATTTCTGGGTCCGCCACTGTTTGAAACACGAATCCAAGGAAAATATTGTTGTTGAAAGTTACCATAATTATGATGAGTTTTCGTGTGAAGCGAACATATTAGAAATTCTAAATGAAAGTGATATTAGTCCAGGACCAAACATCGAGGTTGAAAATAGTGGGGAAAAGGTTGTTAAACTCATTGCTCATGTTCTGAAAGAATGCAACGAGTTCTATGGTTTACAACCATATGAGTTTCTAGTTCGGGTTGAGATAATTGAGCAAGTCAAGCCTACAGTAAACAGGAGCCCCTTCGACCCAGGTGGTACAAATTTAAACTCGGGCGAGATGGTTCGTGAGGTTGAAATTTTTATGCGGGTCGTGATAATAAAAAATTAGAATCGGGTTGGTGTTCCTTTTAACCCAGGTGGGTTTGGTTCGAAGGCAAAACTCGAGGACGAGTTTTTTTTAAAGAGGGGGGAGTATGATACAGGGATATCAGATATTATTTTATATTTATTTGAATTTTAATTTTCTAATATTTTGTTATTTAGTTTCCTATTTGAATTGTAATGCCCAACTATAAAATGGGATCTAGGGTTTATTGTTTACTCAGTTTTTGGTTTATTATTGAATAGAAAGAACCATGTTCTTGAACCTTTTGGTTCCTTTATCGTCTTTGATTAACTAATTGTTCTTGAGTCATTTGATTGCACGCGAAACTGCATCACAGGGTGTGGTCGGGGGTTGTGACAGAAGAAAAATAAAACTTTTGAAGACCTTTTACACCCAAACTCAAGGTGCATAATCATCCAAGTAGCAGCATTAATATCCAAGTATGCATGATTTTAGTGGCTGTAACGGTATTTCTTACAATGCCAATAAACTGACTTTCTTTTGATAGTATGCAACAAAAATGTGATACACCAAACTTACGCAAAGATGAAAATTGCACAAACATTCAAAGAATCCAAAAATGGTTTCCATAGCAAAAACAAGATTCATTCAGATCGAGTCAGATGTTACTTATGGATCAAATCAACACAGACAATCGATAGACCAGATCTTGCAAACCTGTTTCTGAAATTTTTGATGATATTGATGTGTACGTCACTTTTTGGTGTTTTTAATTGAACCTCTCTGTATACGTTAAGCCGTTGCCACCGCCGCCACGTCTTACTGGAAAAGGGAAAGCATGACTCATTGAATCTTGAAAAGATGTTTCAGTTTGACCACCAACTTCCATTCTTCGTTGGACAACTCATCCTATATACATGCAGAATTATGAACTATATAAGTTAAGCATACAAACATATATGAACTAATAATCATTGTAAATCGCAATTTTAGGTTACCCGATAATTGGCCTTTAAGACATCGATGGAGTTTCTTGTGATGTGGCTGACAAGTTCGTCTTCCATCTCAAAATGTCTCCCGAACATTTTTTGCTGCTCCTCAGCATTGCTTCCCGTTATCTTCACATGCAAATGTAAACAGTTAAGCATGTAAGATAAGACTAAGAACGGTCTTTCTAAGATATTAATTTTATTTTTTAAGTAGAGTGATTTAAGAGGCGTATCGATTTTATACAGACAAACTTTAGACCTATTTAACCCACCCTCTTACTTTTAAACTAAATTTATTGACTTTACCCATTTGACTAGTTAAATAAAACATAACTCTAGATCGAAACAGCAACCATATCCCACCGCAAATTGCACCTAATCTTGTTAAGAGACAAAATACAAAAATAAAGAAAAAACACATTTTGAAGGGTGATTTCAGTACTCTGCCTTGCTCTTACCCGTCTAAGGCGTGATCGCCTGTGTGCAAATAAAAGCACACACCGGAACAAAAAAACGCAATAATTAAAATTATAATAAATACAAGGATAGAAAATTAATGCTGCTACCCAAATATAATTAAAAAAAACTTAATACATTTAGCAACTTCTAAAAATATACATCTTTGGGGAATGTAATATATATGTAAAGCATTATTTAGTTGACATTGCTTATAGATAAATAAAACCATACTCGAATATTGAGGTTGTAATTTAGTCCCATTGATTGCAGTTATGTTTAATCTCTAATGTTTTAACCTAAAGTATTGTTTGAGTGCCGTCCAAATCATTACCAAGTTACTTGATAGCATATTGAAAAGGTCATATTATGTTGGTAAAAAAAATAGTTTTTTTAATCTCTAATGTGTTAAACAAATGTTTGTGTGCCAGCTCATTTTGCCACCTCCACAATATATAAAACACTAATCAAGTAAAGCTGCATACCTTGATAGCCACCTTCTGTCCTTTCTTGGCATAGTCGACAGGCTTGTGGTTATTCTCGATGGACGAGATCCGCCCAATATCAATAAAATCCCTCTGAGGAATGCAAATTGGAGTTCCAATCTGCAAAAAATAAAAATTTGGTACTGAAAAAAGGCATCTATTGAGAAAAAAGATTATATTAAATAAAGCAGCAGAAGTAATAATCAGAGAGTGTACTTAGGTGCATACGATACAACTACGAAAAGAACTCCTTAGGCAGCTAATACAATTGAGTACAAAACAGCTTAAATGTAAAGTAAATTTGGCAAAGATAATTCATGCATTCAAGTTACTCGTTAATAGATAATAACGATTCAGGGCACAAAGATAATTCATGCATTCAAGTTACTCGTTAATAGATAATAACGATTCAGGGCACAAAATTATGTTAACAGAAATATTAACTATCAAAAGATGTTAACAGGGTTGGTAGATACGTAAATGATTAAGAATGTGCAATTCTGAAAAATATACTATATATGAGATGGAACAAAAATAAATACCTTAAGGATGCCCTCAATAACATCGACACCCAGAATAATTGGATCTTTCTTGTTGAACACACAGTTCGGCATAATCTGGAGAACACATGGAAACACAGCATCTTCAGCAGCTTCTCTTTTCTTTTCTTCCTTAAGATTATCGATATACGCCTTAAATTGATCAAACAGATGGTAAATAATATCAGCTATAAAAATCTTGACACCGATATCATCAGCAAGCTCCCGGGCCTCTGGGGTCACTTTAACATCAAAAGCCAAAATTGTCGCATACTCTTTCTTCTTTTCTAGCATCACACTAGCCTTCATAACATCTTTTTTATGTACGGGACCTATACCTATACCACTAACGGGTATGCTGACAACCGGTGTTTTTAGAAACTCGAGTAATGCTTCTAGTGATCCGAGAGTAGATGCTTGCACGTAAACTCCTTCACCGCTTTTATCGATTCTACTCATTACATTCCTCATATCGTCCATCACTGATTCTTTGATCTCCTCCACGTCATCATCAGGCCCCACCACATATAGAGCGGTTCCCGCCACTGCGTGCTCAAGATTCTGGTCGAGGGAAATTAGATGTCACGGGTCAATAACAATAAAATGATAAACCTGTGGTGAACCAAAGAAAAGCAAACCGTTATTTTCATATTTTGAAAATTAACGTCACCTGTCCAGTAATTTTGATCCCTTGTGCAGCTTTGATTTCCTTGTGATGAATGTAGGCTCCCTGAATCAAAGAACAAGCAAGTTCGTCAAAACTTAAGAAAACTACAAAATGTTGATACTAATTACAAATTATATATAATATCCGTACCTTTACTCGGAGTTCTTTCATGGGATGGGGAGTCAATAACGAACGAATTGTGGTATGAATCGGTCCCTGCAATAGACATCGTTTGTTAAACGAGCTATCATAATAATAACTTAAATGCACATAGTATATATTATAGTATTGAGATTTACCTGAAAGCCACAAACAACAATCTCGTCTCCTTCACGAAGCACACCGTTAACCAATACCACATCAATGGTAGTTCCAAGACCTTCTATGACTTTAACCTCCAATACCGTACACTAAAAAAATCGATTCCAGAAGGTAAAAAATTCAGAAACTGGTAACATGTAAAACGAAAAAACAAGATGCGGAAAAAAAGATGGTAATAAGTGATACCTGAATTTCATTGCTGTATGTTAGTTTTTCAACCATTGTCTTCTGAGCCCACTGGACGAGTAGTAATAACATTTCTGGTATGCCTTCACCACTGTTGACCCAAAAAAAAAAAAACAAGTTCGGTTCAATGATTCATTATTCAAATGGCGTATTGGATTTTAGATTGTTGGAAAGAAAAATACCTGATAGCACTAGTGGGTACGATACTATAAGTTTCCCCCCGTTCTTTGTTCTTGCTGTACAATTCAGTATTAATTCCTTGCTCCTTAAATTGTGTAATTATCTGGAGGTTATAAAGCTTGAGTCATGACAAATCCCGTAAGGAAAAGAAAACTAAAATGTTTGCTACAAAAAATGTTGACCTGAGTGAGCCTATGTTCGAATTCGAGTTGAACATCCCTAGATTGCAGTTTCATTGCCTTCCCAATTGGTGCGTTTCGGCATACTTTCCACCCGTATAATCTGTCAACCTACGCCTCCCACAATACAACGTACCAAAATCAGAAAAGAGGAATAGCATGCGAGTGATGTTTATAATTAAGTACTAACTACTAACGTACCTTATTCAGGGCGACGATAAATTCAGTATTCCTCATTCTCAAAAGGTTTAGCGACTCAATGGTTTGCGGTTCCAAGCCATGCATAATGTCAACAACCAAAATGGCAATATCACATAAACCAGAACCCCGAGACCTTAAGTTCTTGAAAGACTCATGCCCAGGTGTATCAATAACCAATAAACCAGGGACGTTAAGTTTTGCATCTGCTTTTAACTCTTTTGTTCTCTCACGAATGTTATCTGCAGGAATATAGGTGGCACCAATTTGTTGAGTGATTCCACCAGCCTCGCCTTCTTGAACGTTAGTCCTTCTAATACAATCAAGCAACTTGGTTTTTCCAGTATCGACATGACCCATAATGCAGCAAATTGGAGACCGAAGCGTCTTTTCACCTTCTTCTTCTTCCTTATCTTCCTTTTTACCATTAACAGCTTTTTGTTTACCTTTGTTTGCAACAACTGGTGCGGGCTGGTTTTGAGGCACTTCCTTGGTCTTAACCTCTTGTTTAACTACAGGTGCGGGTTCCGGTTCCGGTTCGGGTTCTGCAGCTTCCTCCTCGTCACCAAACGCACTGACACCTGGCAGTTTAAAATCAGCACCGTCCCAACTCTTTGCATCCCATTCCTCATCTGACTCATCGTCTTCTTTGTTCCCGCTCTCTTGTTCAACAGCAGGAGCCTCGGTTTTCTCCTCCACGTTCTCCGTGTCCACGTCATCAGCCTTGTCAGCATCTACAGAACCGAGTTCAGAGACATCGTCGTCCTGGATGGAAGTAAAGGATTTCGCGTTCGCATGCTGTTGTGGCTTTGATTTCTTCGTTACATACTTGGGTCGTTTTGTGGGTGCATGAGTAGAAGTTTCTCCGGTCGGTTGCGGCAGACCGCCCGTTTTAGCGAGAAATTGATTCCGCATTAACTCCAACCGCTGAGCTTCTGCTTTCTGTTTTGCGGTCAAAAGTTTCCCTTCTTGTTTCTTTTTCAACATTTTTTCTTTTTCTCGTTCTTTTTTCAAGCGCTTTCTTTCTTCTGCTTGTCGTTCCTCTTCTTCTTTACGTAAGCGTTCCTCTTCTTCCTTTCTTAACTTCTCTTCTTCTTCCCTTTTCTTTTTCTCTTCTGCTTCTTTAAGCTTTGCAAGTCTTTCTTGCATCTCTCTAACATGCTTTGGAACCTTCTTATCGGGTACTTTACCCTTCGATTCTACTGGCTTTTCCTCTACAACAGGGGTTGCAGTAGTCTTTCCTGCAGCAGCCTTCTTTTCTTTTTCTTTTTCCTTCTTCTTTTTCTTCTTTTTAGCCGCTGCAGACTCAACAGCCTCTTCATTTCCATCCTTTTCACCATCTTCATCAACCACTGGTTCAGCCTGAGGTTGAACCTTCTCCTCTTGTAGCGGTTCGACAGCGGAAAATGGGGGAACTGCGGCGGGAGCGGTAGCTTCACCGAGTTCTGCAAGAATTTTATCAAGGTCGTCCTCTTCTTGAGCCGTTCTTCCACCTTTCTTTTTCTTCTTTTTATTCTTGGAAGTTTCCGGAGCAACTGACTCTTTGCTAGCTTGTTCTGGTACTTGTTCTTGTTCACGTTCGTCAACGGTGTTAGTGTTTTTCTTCTTGGATGGCTTTTTTTTACCAGAAAACTTGATCGTAGAAGAATCTTCTTCATCATGATCAGCAGCATCTTCAACACTCAATCCCGAGACCGAAACATCCTCATTATCAGATGGAATGTTTTTCTTCTTTGATGACTTGCTAGACTTTTTCTTTCCCGTGAAGGTAATGGGCGCATCTTCTTCACTTTCGTTGTCATTCTCTCCATCATCAAGCATTGAAAAGACGCTACCACTCGGTTTCTTATTTGCTTTAGACGATTTCTTCTTCCCGGTAAAGGAAATAACTGGCTCCTCATCTTCATGATCTTCTTGATCCGATTGTTGTTTTAAATCTAAATCGTCATCATCATCCCCAATTGCATCAAACACTGAACCCGTAAACAAACTACCACCCTTTTTCGCCTTCGACGACTTCTTTTTTCCACCAAACACGACACTAACATCTTCCTCGCTAACATCATCATCTTCTTCATCCTTAGTCACATTCTCATCGGCATCTTCGTCACCAAGCAATGCAAAACCAGAAGCAGCAAACGAATTCCCACCCTTTTTCCCCTTCGGCTTCGATTTCTTCTTACCAGCAAACTGAATCTCCAAACCATCATCCCCATCATCAACATCTTCAGCATCCTCATTCAGTCGCGTATTCTTACCCTTCTTCCCCTTTTTCTTACCACCGACCGGCGCCACGTTCTCCTCTCCCTGAACCAACTTCTCCTCTGACATTTCCGTTCCGATCGAATACTCATCATCATCAATTACCACAGCTTTCTTTCTCGACTTACCCGCACCCCCAATGTTCTCCTCGTCACGAGCTACCGGCTTCTTTTTCCCCATCTACGCAGTGCTAATTCGACGAATAGATTACTCCAATCTAATACCACCACAAACTTCCCAGAACCCTAGAAACACAACAAAAACCAACGAAAGTACACTATAATCAGTCTAATATAATAAACATATATGCTATCATTTCAATCAACAAATAAATTACTCCAACCTAACCTCAATACAAACCTTGCAAAACCTAAAAAACACAACAAACAAAGCAACAAAAAACCCTAAAATTAGTCTAACATAATAAACATACAATAAGCTACAATATCTACAGACCTTCAGAAACCCTAAAAAACTCTATAATCAAGTTAATATAATACGCATATGTAATAAACATATATGCTAACATCTCAATCAACAAATAGATTACTCCAATCTAACCTCACTACAAACCTTGCAAAACTTAAACAAACATAACGAAAAGCAACAAAAACCCTAAAATCAAACTAACATAATAATAAACATATACGCTAGCTGCCTGTCAATGGATGGATATGGATCGGATCATGATCCGATCCATTAATGATCCAAGTTAAATGGATCATGATCCGATCCATGATCCAGCATAATGGATCGTGATCCGATCCATATCCAAATAAGTTTAAATGGATGGATCACTATCCGGATCGATGCATAATAAAAAAAAATCAAAAAAAATCTAAAATTTTGAAAAAAAAACCTGAAAAATTAAAAAAAATAAAAACCTACGTCATTAAGATCACAAGTATACGGTTCAAACCTAAACAAAAATCAAGTGACCAAGTGACCTAAACCTACGTCATTAAGATCACAAGTGACCAATAAAAATCAAGTATACGGTTCAAACCTAAACAAAAATTAATTAAGATCACAAAGGTTTGTTATCGAAAAAAAGACAAGTATGAGGATTTGACAAACAGTAACTCATGTAATCACACATCATTAAATAGTTAAACAAATATTATAGCAACAAAAAGTTTAAATTTCCGTTGCTAAGTCTATATCTATATCAATCACACAAAAAGTTTCAGATATTATAATCTTCATGTCGTTCTCCTAAATATCTTATCATTTCTTCAGCTTTATATACTTTTTTTGTAACACAAGTAATATTATAAAAATAGTTTCTCCAGGTTACCAAACCAATTTACTACTTAAAATAGTTCAATTTAGACACTCAATAATAATACCGAGTCTAGTCGAGTTCACTCGTCACATAATCCACAATCTTAAACTCTTATTCGACTAAGCCGACAAGCAAGCTAACTAGTACCTACAGCTTGTTTTATAAAAAACAAAATCATTCCAAAGCAGATGCATATCCATTGACTAACTAATATTAACAACAGAGTAGACTTGTTTTTACATCATTCCAATTCAATTAATTTCTTCAAACAAAACATTGAATGTGTATCAGTTTTAAAGTTATGGACCGAAAACAATTACACAACTAAATCAAGAATCAATGAAACAGAGGTAATACATTCAGCAAAACCTAAACACAATTTACATCAAATAAAACATCAAATCAACAGTTTTAAACCTAACAAATCATGAAAAAACGAAGAAAATCACGAATTGCAATCGATTACACAACTGAATCTAGAATCAACGAAACATAAGTGAGAAATTTGTCGAATCAGTGTGAGAAATTGAGAGGACTTACGACGGTGGTTGTTGCGAGCGGTCGTGGTAGTTGCGAGCGGTCGTGGTGGCTGCGAACGGTGGTGATGGCTACAATTGGGGTCTCCGGTGAAACGATGATTGCGGTGGACTGGAGGTCGACGGAGGTGGGACGGAGATGAAGTTGGAGATCGACGATTGCAGATGAGATGAGGTGTGAGATCGGCGATTGCAGGCTGTAAACGAGTGATCGGCGATTGTAAACGGTGAAACCCTAAATGCTACTTTGAGATAACGCCTTTTGCTTCTCCTTTTTTAATTATTAGTAACTTGGTTTTTTAATAATAGAGTAATAATGGATCGACCCGGATGGATCATGAATCGATCCATATAATTAATTGGATAAATAGATCGATCAATTGGATTAGAGTAAACTGCAATTTTACCTTTTGAGATTTAAGCTAATTGGTACTCTTACCCCCCCTCCTGGAAAAAATTGCAATTTGCCCCTCCAACATTGTTGTTCTATCGCAAGATTACCCCCTGCCGTCAGTCAACAGTTGTTTGACTGTTATAGGTAAGGTATTTTGGTAATCATATCCCATATTTATTATATTATTATTATTATTCTAAAATAACAAATCATCATCTTCACAAATCATCATTTTAAAGAGTTATCATCTTCACAAAATCCATTTCAATATCTTCTCTCTCTTTCTTCGCAGCAAACACAAACCACCCTAAATCTTTTAAACCAAAACAGCCGCCACTCTGCAATATCTTCTCTCTCTTTCTATTACATTTGCATCTGAATGTGTTGTTTACTATGTGCCCATCTGCAGACTGTTGTTGTTACACATTTTTTCCTCTCTCTTTCTAGGCAATCACCCCACCACAATCACCTGCACATCCACCACTCACCGCCATACCCACCACCCACCACATCAACCCCCACCTCACCTGACTCAGATTTCCGACGAACATCTCCGGCCTCTCCTCGTTGCCCTATCCCGCCGGTCCACACATATCAAGATAAAGATAAGAAAAAAGGTTGGGTTTTTAGTGTATATCTTGATTTGTTAGTATCGTTCGCCTTAGTTTCTTCCATTTTTAGAAAAGATTCTTTTGGGGTTTTTAAAAATCTAATCTTTCTTTTCTTTTAGTGGCTTATAATGTTCATACAAATCACCAGAAACAAAACAGGGTTTTAAGAGAGATTGAAATTGTCTTTGATTTGATTGTAGATTTGATTGTGAGTGAAGGTGGGGAAGGGGCAGAGGTGTGAACGGCGTTGGCGGAGGTGAGCAAGGGCGGAGGTGTGAGTGAGAGAGAGAGTGTGGTGGGATGAGTATTTTGTTGATTCAGTTTTCCGGTGGTGGTGGTGGTGGATGGCGGCAGATTCGCCACTGTAGGCGGCTAGGGTTAGGATTTGGAATAGGAATGAGGTGGTGGCTGATTTGATAGTGGCGGTGGTCAGAAGAGGAGAAGGAGGTGGTGGTGGAGTTGATGGTGGCGGTGGTCAGAAGAGGAGAAGGAGGTGGTGGTGGTGATGAACTGATGATGATGATGATGATAAACCTGATGATGATGATGATGAACTTGATAAAATATTCTTGATTTTTTATATAATTTTAATAAGATAGGGGCAAAAACGACTTTTCACACGTTATTAATAGTCAAACAAACGTTGACTTGACAGAGTTGGGTGCCAGGGGGTAAGAGTGCAGCGTTTCCCATAGTTGGGGGGCAAATTGCAATTTTTTCCACGGAGGGGGTTAGAGTGCCAATTGGCTTAAACCCCAGGGGGTAAAATTGCAGTTTACTCATTGGATTAATTAATAGATTGGTCATTGATGGATATTTTTTATGATCCAATAAGTGATTTAAATGGATCAGATTGATTGGATATGGATCAATATCCAATCCATTGACAGGCCTACGCTAGCATCTCAATAATCTAAATCAATATCCGTATCCGAATCGAAATCTAAAACACTAACTAAACCTATAATAAGCAACAAAAACTACTGACCAGTTCAAAATCAAATCAAATATGCATAACAAAATCATAATTTGGACTGGAAAAAAACAAGCGGTTGCAGATTGAAGATAGCTTACTTGCCGATGCGAATTCGTGATAATCGATGTATGATGGTGATGAATAACGATTGCAAAAAGTGTGAATTGAGCGAGATAAGTACAACAACCCTCCTAAAATATTTCCGACACCCCTAAATTATTTAGAATATTCCTATACGTTTTAAAATACACCACGTATACGATAAATAGCCCTTAATACCTTTAATTGTATAAAATAAAAATAAAAACATTTTTTATCGTTTTCTGGCGGGCCGCGAAGACCATCTCTTCGTCTTACGCGGGCCGAGACAGATCAAGAGCAGGGCGCACCCCTGAGCTACCACGTGGCAGCCCTAGTGGCCGAATCAGCCAAGCTAGGGCCTACCCTAGCTGGCCTCGCGGGCCGCGAAGCCCTTGGCTGAAGCTTACGTGGGGAGCGACAAACCTGATGATCAGCCCTATAAATTGGGAGCATCGGCCTTCAGTTGTCGATGTTCAAAACGAAATTCTCTCTCTATTTTCTGTAGGTAACAATCATAAACGGGTATTATACCCACTAAAGTAGTGAAGCTTTGCCTCGTTGTAAGTATTTTAACCCCCGGTTACGTATTAGATACGCTGCCCGATTGATCTAGTGCTCCGTAATGGCTGTCGAGGCTCTGCCCGACGTAGTCATTGGAGTTCTGTCTCGGGGAGGTTATAACTAATGTAAATATTGGTTTATTATACTAACACGCATGCATTATTTAATTAATAGATTATAACCAGGAATCCACCAAGAAAAGTCTAAAGTAGCAATGTGAGTAATCTCCTTTTTGTAAACCTTTTTACAAGCTATTTCTACAAAACCTTAAACAATTTACAATGTGACTAGCAGTGATTGAGTCTTTGTAGTTCTTCAAGTACTGCCGGTATGTTGGGATTTTGTATACAAAATGTGGAACACGTTACCATTGGACAACAAGATAGCCAATGTGTAATTTGACCCACCAGTCAGGATTGACAATACTGAATGAGTAATTGGGTAGATATAAACATTGTAATTGCTCTCAATACTGTTAAAGGATAAAATGCTTCTTGATTAAATTGGGATTCACTCACCAGTATTTCCCACTGACAAATGTTTTTAAAACGCGTTTCAGGTAACAAAATGTGAAAGTCAATTAGAAGCCAGCTGGAGAGCACTGAAGGCTTGGAAAATGTGGCTATAAAAGTTACCTAAATAAAGACGATGTTTTAAATTCAATAAATTAGGGTTTAACCCTACAAACATGTTTGTAATAGAAACTTGGGTTTTACCCATGTGTTTATTAATATGAAAATGTGGTATTTTACTCTGATAAAATATTTCCTAACTACGGTCCTGATGAAATTTTCGATGTCAATTAATGATAAACCAATGATACCGCTTAATCTGAGTTCGCGTCCGCCCGATCCCAGGAGATAGGGGCCGGGGGTTGTGACAGAAGGTGGTATCAGAGCTACAACCACTAATTTCAGCCAAAGAAGTGTTCTGTTGACAATTAAATTATCAATTTTGTTAGGAAATAATCAATAAGATTATGTGCATGCATGTAGATTATTATTTTGTGTTATTTGACAATTTGTTAGTTTACAGCATGAGTGACCAAGGACCTTCAGACGCTTACCGTCAACTGTCCGGTTCACCTAGGGACAAAGGCACCTCTTCACAGCCTACCCCCTCGGGGTATTCGGCTGATACCGAAGAAGGAATTTTCGTGTTCAAGGCTCAATCTGAGGAGCCATTCCCTCCTAAGAATAGAGGATGGTTCAGTAGAGGAGCTCATGAACGTAGAAAGAGGATGAGAAAAATGCAACAACAGCGGGCCGTAGCAGCGGCCAATAGAGAAATGAATGCGCAAACCCAGGATATCCTCAATAGGAGACTAGCTAATTTCCACATTTTAGCTACTACCGCTGCCGACCCTAATCTAGAGCAACTGATAGCACCCCAGCCTTTACCACTACAACCCATGGAAGTTGAACTAAACCCAGCTGAAATTCCTAGGGTACCTGCACCCCTTCCTCTAGACTATGACCCATGGTTTGACGACCATAGGGATTACCAGCAACGTTACCCAATCCCAATAGAGAAGCCCATGCAAGACCTAATAGGACCCTATCCCGATTTGGATCCCTTAGACCCATATTATGATAATGACCAATACATCAGGGAGATTCTAGAGAATCCATACCCTCAGGAAGAACAGATGCCACAATACCCAGATCCCATACCAGCACCCGCCCATGAGCACTGAGAATGTGCAAGAACTCCGAACCTTTGGTGAGGAGATATTAGAAGGAAGTGAAAGGATGAGACAGATAGGGGAACGACTCGTATGGAAATATGACGAGCGTAATATGGAGTTTTGGATGAACCCATATCACTAATCATAATATATATATGTGTGTGTGTGTGTGCATGTTGAAATTTATATATAATATATTGTAGTATAGACCATCTTGTGGTTAGTGATGCATACTAGTATTGTATTTTAATTCCAGTTGTATTTGTAATTAATATAGATGCATAATATAAAATAGAATAAGTCGCAATGTTCGACGATTTTGGATCAACATGCTTGTTGTGTGATTGTTGCACTGGATATATTCATGCGATATTAATACTTGGTAATTGTTTAAAATCCAGATGGCCGACGCAGCAAATCCGGAAAACCGGAATAATGAAAATCAAATAAATAACAGTGAAATTCGACACATTGTAACCCAAGGAATTAGAGATGCTATGCCAGCTACCATCCAAAATGTTAAGGACGTGGAAAATAATAATAAAAGTGATAATGGGAGTAAACGAACCCATACTGAACTTAGTCACAGCGTGCACAATGGACCCATTTTTCAAATGCCAATTCTAAAAAGAAGAAGAACCATGTCTTATGGTTGTTCTTACAAAGAATTCTGGTCCTGTAAACCGATAGAATTCTCTGGCAATGAAGGGGCCATTGCATATCTACGCTGGATAGAAAAGACTGAGGCAGTCTTAAAAATAAGCAAGTGCGCAGAAGAAGATAAAATAATGTTTGCTTCCAATCTGTTTAAAAATGCATCGTTAGAATGGTGGAACACTATCCTCCAATCTAGAGGAAGTGATAGAGTTTATGGTATGGAATGGAACGAATTTAAGGATACGATCGAAAGGAAATTTTGTCCTCCCAATGAAAAGGAACAGATAGCAAATAAATTCTTAAACCTAAGAATGACTGGAGTAGATAGTAAGGGTTACACTACTACATTCTTCGAATATGCTAGAATAGTGCCAACCCTAGCATCACCTGAACCAGTGTTAATCTCCCGTTACATCTGGGGATTAATCAGTGAAATTAGGTATGTAGTCAAGGGAGCTAGACCACAAACCATAGAAGTAGCAGTAGAACTAGCAAATACATTGACAGATGAACTGGTACGTACCCAATAAGAAAACTAGAGGAAGAACCTAGCTCAAAAGCTTACCCAGGAATTTCGCTACGGTAATTCCAACCGTGGGAAAATGTAGGTTCTACTTCTGCACCTTACTGCAAGTATTGCAATAGAAAGCATTCTGTGAGATGCTCCATATACTGCAATTTTTGCAAAATATCTGGACACAAGGAAGAAGACTGCAGGAAGAAACCCACCAATAAGATATGCTACAATTGTGGAGAGCAAGGTCATATTAAGCCAAATTGTCCGCAATTAGCTCCGGCAACAAACAACAAGACTACTAAGAATGCTAGAGCATTTGTTCTGACTGCAGAAGAAGCCAAAATGATTCCGGACGTGATTGCCGGTACGTTTTTAGTTAATGATGTTTTTGCCAAAGTATTATTTGACTCTGGTGCGAACCAAAGTTTTATTAATACTTCATTTTGCAAACTTCTCAATCAACCATTAACTAAACTCCAACAAGAATGTTTAGTAGAAACAACAAATGGAGAAACCATTAAGATTATCGAAATCTTGCAGGGAGCAAGAATAGAATTTTTAAATCAAAAGTTTATTGCAAACCTTTACCCAATGAATCTGGTAGGATCTGATATTGTATTAGGAATGGATTGGTTAATAGCCAATAAAGCCAGTATTTTATGTGATCAAAAGTCAATACAAGCCAATTCACCAAAAGGTGAAAAAATCACAATTAAAGGAGATAAGCCAACTAGCTACACAAAATTCATCTCTGTAATGAAAACAACAAGTTATGCTTGAAAAGGATCATTAGTGTATATGAGTTCCATAATCATTAACTCTAAAGGAAAAGAATTAAAAGATATCCCTGTAGTATCTCAATTTTCAGATATATTTCCAGAAGAATTATCAGGACTACCGCCAGATAGAGAAGGCGAGTTCAGAATTCGTTTGCTACCAGGAACAACACCCATTGCCAAATCACCTTACCGTTTGGCACCCGCAGAATTGCAAAAGTTAAAGAAGCAGTTAGACAAACTCTTGGAAAAAGGATTTATACAGCCAAGTTCATCGCCTTGGGGAGCACCGATCTTATTCGTCAAAAAGAAAGATGGGTCAATGCGTATGTGCATTGATTACCGTGAACTGAATAAAGTCATGATTAAAAATCGGTACCCATTACCGAGAATCGATGATTTGTGATCAATTACAAGGAGCTCGATTCTTTTCTAAAATTGATTTACGTTCAGGATATCATCAATTAAAGGTACAGGAAGAGGACATTCCTAAGACCGCTTTTAGAACAAGTTATGGCCATTATGAATTTACTGTCATACCATTTGGTTTAACCAATGCCCCAGTTGCATTTATGGACATGATGAACCGAATATGTAAGCCATATTTGGATAAATTCATAATTGTCTGTATAGATGATATTCTAATTTATTCTAAAAGTAAAGAGGAACATGCAGCGCATCTGCATGGACTTCTAAATTTGCTGAGAAAAGAAAAGCTTTATGCTAAATTTTCAAAATGCGAGTTTTGGTTAGAAGAAGTGCAATTTCTTGAACATTTAGTCAACCATGAAGGAATTCATGTGGATCCCACAAAAATTGAAGCGATTACTAAATGGAAACCCCCTGAATCACCAATAGCGGTTAGAAGTTTTCTAGGACTAGCCGGTTATTATAGAAGATTCATCCGAGATTTTTCTAGAATAGCCATTCCCTTAACGAAACTAACATGTAAGTCTGTTAAGTTTGAATGGGGACCAAAACAAGAAGAAGTCTTTAGAATCCTTAAGCAAAGATTAACCAACGCACCCATATTAGCATTACCAGAAGGAACTGAATATTTTGTAATTTATTGTGATGCTTCTAAATTAGCTTATGGATGTGTATTAATGCAACGTCAAAAGGTTATAGCCTACGCATCTAGACAACTTAAGAATCATGAAGAAAATTATACAACCCATGATTTAGAATTAGGAGCTATAATATTTGCCCTGAAAATTTGGAGACATTATCTTTACGGTAGTAAGTTTACCATTTTCACTAATCATAAGAGTTTAAGATATGTTTTCGGGCAAAAAGAGTTAAATATGAGACAAAGACGTTGGATGGAGATACTAAGTGATTATGATTGTAATATCCAGTATCATGCAGGAAAAGCTAACGTAGTAGCCGATGCTTTAAGTCGAAAATATCATGAAAAACCAAAAAAGAGAATGTTCGCTTAATTTAAATCTGCAGATAGATTTAAACGAACAGATTAGAAAGGTACAGGAATCAGTAATTAAGGATGATACTGAGAAATTGAAAGGAATGATTAAGGAATTAGAACAAGGAACAGATAGAATTTGGAGATTCCATCAGAAAAGAATTTGGATACCTAAACTAGGAAACCTACGTAACAGAATATTAGAAGAAGCCCATAAGTCTAAATATACGATACATCCTGGAAGCTATAAAATGTATCAAGACTTAAGAAATAATTTCTGGTGGATATGAATGAAAAATGATATAGCAGCTTATGTTGCCAAGTGTCTAACTTGTTCACAGGTTAAAGCTGAACACCAGAAACCCATTTTCGTATGGAAATGGGAATTGATAACAATGGACTTTGTTACCAAATTACCCAAGACACGAAAAGGTAATGATACAATCCGGGTGATTGTAGATACACTAACTAAATCTGCTCATTTCTTACCAATGAAGGAGACTTTCAGTATGGAACAATTAGCCAAGTTGTATGTAAATGAAATAGTTTCATTACATGGAATTCCTTTATCAATTGTTTCTGATAGAGATAGCCGTTTTACTTCTCATTTTTGGACAAGTTTCCAAAAAGCAATGGGAACCAAGCTAAATCTAAGCACCGCTTATCATCCTCAAACGGATGGACAAAGTGAAAGGACGATTCAAACAATGGAAGATATGCTTAGAGCTTGTGTAATTGATTTAGGAGGAAATTGGGACGGTCATCTACCATTAATAGAATTTTCCTACAACAACAGCTATCATACCAGTATCAATGCTGCACCATTCGAAACTCTTTATGGACGAAAGTGCCGAACCCCAGTATGTTGGGCAGAAATTGGAGATAAGAAATTATCTGGACCAGAGATAGTACAAGAGACAACAGACAAGATTATTCACGTCAAGGAACGACTAAAAGCAGCACGTGATCGTCAGAAAAGTTATGCTGATAATAGGCGAAAACCGTTGGAATTTCAGGTAGGAGACAAAGTCTTATTAAAAGTTTCTCCTTGGAAATATCAAAAGAGGAAAGCTAAGCCCCAGGTATGTTGGACCTTTTGAGATTATTAAAAGAATAGGACCAGTAGCTTATCAGCTACAACTGCCAGAGGAAATGGCAGGAATACATGACGTATTTCATGTATGTAATCTCAAAAAGTGTTTAGCCGACGAAACATTAATGGTACCTCTTAAGGACATAGAGGTAAATGAGAAGCTCAAATTCATAGAAAAGCCTCTACAGATTGAAGACAGGAAAGTCAAGAATCTTAAACACAAGAGATTAGTTCTAGTCAAAGTGAAATGGGACTCCAAAAGAGGACCAGAATACACTTGGGAGCTTGAATCAGAGATGCAAAGGAAATATCCACACCTGTTCCAGTAGACCTCGAGCACGAGTTCTAAAACAAGGTGGGGAGGATATAACAACCCTCCTAAAATATTTCCGACACCCCTAAATTATTTAGAATATTCCTATACGTTTTAAAATACACCCCGTATTCGATAAATAGCCCTTAATACCTTTAATTTTATAAAATAAAAAAAAAACATTTTTTTATGTTTTCTGGCAGGCCGCGAAGACCATCTCTTCGTCTTACGCGGGCCGCGACAGATCAAGAGCAGGGGGCACCCCTAAGCTGCCATGTGGCAGCCTCGTGTCGAGCCTAGTGGCCGAATCAGCCAAGCTAGGGCCTACCCTAGCTGGCCGCGCGGACCGCGAAGCCCTTGGCTGAAGCTTACGCGGGGCGCGACAAACCTGATGATCACCCCTATAAATTGGGAGCATCGGCCTTCAGTTGTCGATGTTCAAAACGAAATGCTCTCTCTATTTTCTGTAGGTAGCAATCATAATTGGGTATTATACCCACTAAAGTAGTGAAGCTTTGCCTCGTTGTAAGTATTTTAACCTCCGGTTACGTATTAGATACGCTGCCCGATTGATCTAGTGCTCCGTAACGGCTGTCGAGGCTCTGCCCGACGTAGTCATTGGAGTTCTGTCTCGGGGAGGGTATAACTAATGTAATTATTGGTTTATTATACTAACACGCATGCATTATTTAATTAATAGATTATAACCAGGAATCCACCAAGAAAAGTCTAAAGTAGCAATGTGAGTAATCTCCTTTTTGTAAACCTTTTTACAAGCTATTTCTACAAAACCTTAAACAATTTACAATGTGACTAGCAGTGATTGAGTCTTTATAGTTCTTCAAGTACTGCCGGTATGTTGGGATTTTGTATACAAAATGTGGAACATGTTACCATTGAACAACAAGATAGCCAATGTGTAATATGACCCACCAGTCAGGATTGACAATACTGAATGAGTAATTGGGTAGATATAAACATTGTAATTGCTCTCAATACTGTTAAAGGATAAAATGCTTCTTGATTAAATTGGGATTCACTCACCAGTATTTCCCACTGACAAATGTTTTTAAAACGCGTTTCAGGTAACAAAATGTGAAAGTCAATTAGAAGCCAGCTGGAGAGCACTGAAGGCTTGGAAAATGTGGCTATAAAAGTTACCTAAATAAAGACGATGTTTTAAATTCAAGAAATTAGGGTTTAACCCTATAAACATGTTTGTAATAGAAACTTGGGTTTTACCCATGTGTTTATTAATATGAAAATTTAGTATTTTACTCTGATAAAATATTTCCTAACTATGGTCCTGATGAAATTTCCGCTGCCAATTAATGATAAACCAATGATACCACTTAATCTGAGTCCGCGTCCGCCCGATCCCAGGAGATAGGGGCCCGGGGTTGCGACAATCAGTTGGAAATAGTGGAAGCAAAACTGAATAATATGAATAAGATAAAAGAAAGTAGAGTTTTTTTCCCAAAGTAGTGTTGGAGGAAAAAGTATTTACCAAAATGGTGTTTCTTGAGTAATATTTATCAAAATGTTGTTTTTTAACTATTAGTTGTGTCTTTTTCTAACCACGGAACTTGTCTCAGTGGTTATGCAATGAAGGGATAAGGCTTGGGACCTTAGGGTCTCAAGTTCGAATCCTGGAGCACACCCGAGTTTTCTATTACAGTGCATTTACTACAGAGAGTCCTGACTCTTGTGGAGGATGCAACTGCCGGGGATGCTGCCGGTGGGCTGGAAATTTTCTCGGGGAGCGCCAAGTCAAACTCTGATGCCAAGCTTGGGCTCGGTTAAGACAACATAGTCTTGTGCCAGAGTGGGGTGGAGGGCCTCCTAAGCGGGTGCGATACCTATCGCCTGTTGTAGAATATCGCCGTTAAAAAAAAAAGTTGTGTCGTTTTCTTAATAAAAAGGATAAAATTAATTGGTATGTTTAAGAAAAAACAGAACTTTATTCTTATACTAAATATATTGCGGGTCTCAGTGGAATAGAATGCTTGTCAAATTTTTAGTATGATAAGATATATAAAAATTTAAAAAGTAATACACATAAACATTACATTTAGTATGATAAGACATGTAAAAATCTAAAAAGTAATACATATAAACAATACATAAAAATTCGAAACCCACGATATTATAATCAGACATCATTTATTAATAATTTAATTTAAAAACAAAACAATAAACGCTATATAAAAACGTAATATTGAACTCAGACAGTAAAACAGAGTAGTGTATTTGTAAATATAGCATATAATCTATGTTGATATAAGTTATTGTAAAAAACTATGACATATTTTTTTTAGTTTTAATAGTCCAAAAAAACATTTAATTAAAAATAAAGAAAATAAAGAAATAAAATTTTAAAGTTATTGTAAAAAACTAAGACATATTTTTTTTTTAGTTTTAATAGTCCAAAAAAACATTTAATTAAACATAAAGAAAATAAAGAAATAAAATTTTAATTTATTGGTATCAAATAGTTGAAAAAGATCCTGTTATATTAATGAACGGAAATGTTTGTACAATTTTTTATGTTTTTTATTTCACTTTTTAATATATTTGAGATGATTCGTTTGTTTTCCTAAAAAAAATAGAGAAAAATACTCGGTTAGTCCCTGTGGTTTGCCCAGATTTCACCTTTATTTCCTAACTTTCTAAAATTACAGCTATAATCCTCAACTTTTGCATTTTCGTTCCCGGATAGTCCCTGGCGTGAATGTCAGTTAGTTTTCTCAGTTAAGTGGGTGTGAAATTACAAAAATACCATTAATATTATAAATCTAATAAATAAAAGAATTTAATTAAAAAAAGCCTTGGCCCCACACCCACTTCTTCTTCATAAAACCTACAATCTTCAACCTTCTTCCCCAATCTCCTCCATATCTCCAGCCACCTCCGACCTCCTCCATCGTTCCCCACCATCCTTCCACCATCTCCAGAGCCTCATCAACCTCTCCGTCACGTGATCGATCTCAACATCTTCTTAAAGTATATGTATCAATTCTGAAGCACATACAACTTCAGTTGACCTTATATAAGTCAAACCAAACATCTTGTAGCCTAAATCCTTGTGATTGATATTCATGAATAACAACTGCAAGACTTGATTTTTACTTAAATTGAAACTGTGAATCGCAGAAATGTACCTGAAATGATCAAACAACAAGATCAAACAAGAAACTTACTTTAGATCCAGATTCATGAATTTCTTTACAGAATAACCAATGAGCATTTAAACAAATAATATCTTAACACCATCAAAGATTAGAACCAAGATCTAATATCAATCTTAATGCCCCCTTTTACAAATACCAACTCTAGAATTACAAAAGTCATGAAACATAATTATTTTCAACATGTAATTCTATAAAAAAACATATCTAAAAACAAAACCCTTACACGATTTCCACAATATACCTTCAAATCAAACAAATAATCAACACACACCCACAATTCTAAACAAAAGTCACCAAAAACTTTGACCAATATCCAGAATTCTGAAAAGGAAATCATACCTTGAGATTGACAGCTTGACAAACCTGTTAATCTGTGATTGAATTAGTGTCGATGAACCCAAAGAAGCAGTTGCCATTGTTGTGACGGAACGGATTGGGGGAATATTATCCGCTTTTTGGTTCGGAGGAACAAGGGTGTGGAAGCTTTGGAGGCGTTGAATGGGATGAAATTGGATGGGTTTAAGCCTGATGTGATTTCTGCATGGGAGTTTGAACGTGCAGACCAGGTGTTCGATGAAATGCTTGTGTCGGGTTTGGTTCCTAATATTCATACTTACAATGTGTATGTGAGTGGGCTGTGTAAGCAGAACAAGTTTGATGATGGGATATACGAATGCACAGGGAAGAAGATGAAGATGTGTTGATGAATCATGAAAGTGGGGGTAATTGGGGGTGAGTTGGGATAATGAAGGTGGGTCTATAAAGTAATACTTATTTTAATGTTTTAATTTATTATATTTAATTAGTAAGTGTACTTTAGTCATTTCACACGCATTTAACTAGACAAACTAACTGACATCCACGCCATGGACTATCCGGGAACGAAATTGAAAAAGTTGGGGACTATAGCTGTAATTTTAAAAAGTTAGGGACCAAATGTAACAACCCTCAGTAAAACCGACACTCTCAAATATTTCCGACACCCTATTATATTTTAAATTGTTCCAATATGTCTTTAAATACACCCCGTATGTGAAAACCGAGCCCGAAATACAGTATAACATTAAAAATAAAATATAAAATCTGATTTTTAAGTTGAGGTGGGCCGCGTAGACCCACCCCAACACTCACGCGGGCGGTATAAAGGTTAGAACCTGATTCCGTTTGATTTCTTAAGTTCAGGCGGGCCGCGTGAACCCCATGTTGGGATTGAACCCTATCAGAGGAACAGATAATGTAAAGCCAAAACCAGGTCACTACAGTGGATTCACAATAAGCAGACGTTTACACTAAGCTCTCCCATTGACAGTGGTTACCTATCTGCTGATACACTCCAAGTACTGCTCTGAAGAACAACTGATGAACCAACTAAAGACTGCTAAAAGACAAACACTGAGCTCTATCTACTGCTGTCTCTTAAGTACTGCTGAAGACCCAAGCACTGCTCATTCAAAGACTGATCACCTTTTGAAGAAAGCACTGATGTTCAAGTAATCAGTGCTTAGGCTACAACAGTGGAACGTGAACAGTGTTAGACTTGTTTTGTATTGTATTGTATTATCAATCAGTTGTTAGACATCAGTAGTTTTGTATAGATCAGTGTTTATAGGTTGTTAGGCTGTTAGATGTCACTATCATGGTGACGTCAGCTGAGGTACATCAGTAGTTTGGTTTGCCTTTAAATATGACAGTACTCTGTACTGTTACATTTGATTCGTTTTGAGAGAGTTCGTCTCCTCAATTCAATCCTTTCATCTTGTGCAACCAACTCTGGAGTATCAGGCTGAGGGGGAGTTTAGTCTGTAAGCTTGCATTGTAACCTTTTGCTTTTGATGTAATCTTTCGACTCTATGAAAAGCAATTGTTTATCAAACTATATTCTCCTTTGATTGTGTTTACAAAGTTTGTTATTCATTTCCGCTGCACTTAAAACTGTTCATATCTATTTGATTTGTTCAAATCTCACAAACAAACACAATCATGAGAGCCTCAGATCCTAACAATTGGTATCAGAGCTTGGACAGTCAAATTCGATCTAACAATCAATTTGACAAAACAGTTCGGCTCAAAATTCATTGATACTAAGGTTGGTTGTATTTAGTTGAAAAACAGAGTATCGAGTAAATCATGTTCAAAGTGGTTAATCAAAAACTCTGTATATCAACCAAGATGTCATATGACACACAAATTTCACTCAACAAGTGAATTCATGCACAAGACACTCATGGTTTCTAGATTTGAAAACAATATCTGTTAAATCATGAGATTATTTCTTATCTTCTAAATTGAATTCAATTGTTGATGTATAATCTGTGGTGTTCTCATTAAATACTAAAGTATGAACCTCAGATTAACGAAAACCTATGTTCATAAAACATTAGTGTTTTTGATAACACAAAAAGAGGGAAATCTAAACTTTAGTCATTCAGATCTTATGTGTTGAAAACAGGTTGAGATCCTCAAAAGGAACAAGTCAACTTTGTTAAAAATACATTAAGAAAATCAGGGGTCAACATAGTCCGTATCATGTGTAGTGTGAGATTGGTTGAAAAATTTGTGCAAGCATGACCAAGTCTCTCAAAACATTACTACAAAATGATTTTGGACTAATATTCATAAAACTCGAAAGTGTGTTTATCTCAAAACTCTTGAAGTCAAAAGAAAAGAGTATAAACGTAAAACACTTAAGAGTCAAAGTTTAGGGTAATAATGGTCATTTAGCAACTGTGTGCATTCATCTGCTCAGGAAAAGGTTTTGATTCCGGTGAATGAACTTCTAAGAGGACTAGACAAATGTTCAAAAAATTCATTCATGTGTCCTCATGTTTGCAATCAACTGACAAAGAAAATGGTACCAAATAGTGGTCAAAATGTATTCAAAATGTTCTACCAAATGCTGTCAAACCACTGACCATTTTTCATAAACTTGAGAATGTTATGATTATGTTTTCTTTTGAATATATACCAGATCCTTTTTGATGCTGTCCCCAGAAAATCCTTTAATTATTTTTTTAAAAAGGATTTTCTCGAATAATCAGGATATCCTGTTCATTTTTTTTCTTTGAACAATATATTTTGAACTTTTGCTTGTTTTTGTTGGCATTAGTTTCAATCACCTGTCAGGACATAGTACCTTATTTTTGTTGGTATTATTGTCCTCATGAATTGATCAAAAGGAAATGGTACATAGTTCAAGATCATGTCATACTCAGGTTTGTTTTTAAACATAGTCAAAGGTTGATTGTCAAACTGTATTTAAATTGCTGGGGCACTCATGTTCTAATTGGATATTAAACGAAAATGAGGTGTCTTAGTAAAAAGTTCTCATCATCTGGGGTACTAAACCACTGTCCTTCAAAATTGACATGTGGCAAAAACCTTGAATGAAAATTTTCAAAACTGTTGCTGAAATACTGGTACTTCAAATCTGTACCATTTACCCTAATCACTGTTGTGTTCAAACATCTGGTCACTAAATACTATCCACTGCTGAAAGTCAACCACTGATTCTTTCATTCTCTTGACAAGCACTGATGTTTAAAATCAGTGTCTTATCCACTGATATACTATCTACTGATAGTAATAATCTTCCACTGTCCTCATTATTACCGTTGTAACTACTGATGCTTGATTCATCAGTGGCTTTTAAAACAACTGTTCTCCACCCTTCATCCATTTCATCAGTGTTTGACACGTGGTCAGTTTTTAGCCTTCAGATCATAATAACCGCTGCCACAATCAGCGATCATTTTTTTCCCTAAATAAAACCTTGATCAAAACCCCAAACAGGGTTTTACACTGTCGAATTGAATTCCAAAAGTTCTCTTCACAAAGCAGTTTTCAACCTTTCTTCTCAAAATCACTCTTTGATTCTTCTTCATCAAAATGACGAAGTCAAAATCAAAATCAAAATCTTCTCCAAAATCACAATCATCTTCAAAAGAGGTCGCTCAAACGGCCGAAGAAACCATTGAAATCCCATACAAATCACCGCACAACTACGTGGGTCTTCTCACAAAACCCTCCGATAACCACACCTTCGACTCCATCATTGATATACTATCTGCATCAAAGTACAAAACTTTGTTGATAGTAGATGCTCCCATTTACTTGCAAACCCAGAGAGAGTTTTGGAAAAATGCTAAGCTTGAAAAACAAGACGGAAAAGTAGTTGCCATTAACTCCTCGATACAGGGTAAAGCATTTCAAATCACTCCACAATCAATCTCAGAGGTCTTCAAACTGAATGACCAGAACGGTAAAATATCTTTTGATAAAGCCGTGATGAAAACTGATTTCATAAAAAGGGGATATGCAGAACAATCAAAGGTAGATACCTTACAAAAAGGTTATTTTCCATCTGCACCCAGATTTTTATTCCACACACTTTTAAGTTGTGTTTCAAATAAAACAACCGCTTTTAACGAAATACCATTGAAGATTCAATACCTGGGATACGCTGTTTTAAACAATAAAGATTACAACTATTCGCAGGAGATCTTCAATGACATGGTAAAGAATGTTGACAGCAAATCATTTCTTCTTTTTCCAAGATTACTGAGCTATTACTTTAAACAAAAATTTGAAAAAGAGGATGAAAATTTGCCCAAACAAGGTGTCCATTTTCAAATAAAAAGTTTAACAATTGAAACATTTTCAAGAACGATGGCACCAATAAAATTAAAAGCAAAGGTGCCTGAGCAGACTTTAAAAACTGCCACTGATCCTCAGGCAACTTCTGCTGAGCCCACTGCTCCAGGTGATCAGAGCAGCACAACCACTGCTCTGAAACCCACACCTGACATCACCAAAAAGACCAAAAAGAAAATCTTCCAAAAAGCCCACTAAACCCAAGAAAAAGGCAACTCTGGAAGATGAGATCCCAGAGCAACTGCCTGTGACAACACAAAAGTCACCACAAACCACTGCTGCTACTTCCTCACAGCAGTTGGAAGAAAGATCTCAACCTATGCCTAAAACTCCTCCTGCATCCTCACAAAAGGATCAGGTTGTAATCACAGGGACATCAAATTATGAAGCTCTGGATCCACTCGGATCTATCTTCCACAGTCCTGATCCCAAGGACATGTCTCTTTCAACACCCATACCATCACCAATCATAATGCCACAATCAATAATACCCCTGTTGCATGCAGTTGATATTGCACAGACACAAACCAGTTCCTCTCTATCACCTATCACTGAGAGTATACCCCCACAAGTGACTGGGTCTGACGCTTATATCTCTGCTATCCCAGCAACAGTTGAGGAGGTTACACTGCAGGAGTTACAAGTAACTCTTGCCAGTAATTCAAGTGGAGCAGCAACTACAACTGATGGATCAACAGATCTTCAGTTGGACAGTTGTTTCATTACTAAGACTCCCTTGAAGGCAATTTCTTCCATGGCAACATCGGTAACCACCAGTGAGTTAATTCTAACCACCGGTACCATCAAAGGTTTATCGAGTGCTGAAGAAAGAAGTCCCCAGTACCAAGAACAAGGGGCATCAATGGATGATTTTTGGAACACTGTTCCTAAGTCACACATTGGTACAACCTCTTCAGGGGGGAAATCAGATGATCCCATTAATTTGGGTGATGATTTAAAATATCAGGAATTGACGAACAGGGTTGAAAAACTTGAAGATTCAGTTGCTGAAATTAAAGATATGGTGCAAGAGATTTTAAAAGCTCAAAAAGCACAAGCTACTGCTATTCCTGCTCAAGCACCTGCACAACATGCATTTGCTGCAAATGAGCTTTGGAATATCTTTCAACCCATGCTTGAAAAACAGCAACATATGGCTGATCAAAAGCATGCTATTCAAGTACAAATGCTGACCAACATGGTGGAATCAAGGTTTAAAGACACTCAAGCAGATATCAAGGCCATAAAGGCTAGCATACAAAAGACTGCCCATAGTGGAAAAGTTCCATCTTCCATCCTCTTCATGGATACACCCCTTGCAGATAATGCCAAAAAGGGGGAGAAAATCAAGTTGAGACAGAAAGGAATAGAAGATGGGCTGTGTATTGAGCCTGAAATAGAAAAAGAAAAAGAAAAGCAGGTCTCAAAACCTGTTAGTCAAACAGCTGATACAGCAGTGGTTACAAAAACTGATGTCAGTAGCCAAACAGCTGCCATTTTATCAACACACACCACTCTATCACACACCATCACAACCACTGTTCCACCACCATCATCATCTAAAATCATATCACCACCACTGCCTCCTGCCATAAAGCAGAAGACAGCAGATGTTACAACATCTGCTGTAATAACAACAGTGATTGAAACACCAGTTGTTTCAACCACTGTCAGTCAATCACAACCACAAACCACTGCCACTCATATTCAAACCACTGATCCACCAACAACATCATCAGCCTCTCCTACATTAAAAAGGAGAAGGGTTTTCATCCCTGATGATGAGTCATCACCACCATCACCAATATCAAAAATTACTTCACCAACTTCATCCCCTGCTTAAAAGCAGAAGACATCTACTGACACATCAGTAGTTGTAATGACAGCAGCAGTTGAAACACCAGTTGTTTCAACAGCTGTTAGTCAACTATCCACCACTGCTCTCATCATTCCTACATCACAACCTCCAAAGCTTCACAAAAGAAAAAGAGAAACAACTCAGGATACTGATGAAAAGTATGATCCTGTTGCTGCTAAATATCCACTGGAATTAGAAGCTGTGAAAAATGAGATGAAACAATTTTACACTGAGGATGATCCTTCAAAAAGGAAATTTCCTTCTCTCATAGGTTTCATAATTCCAGAAGACATGGATGAATACCTCGAAATGAAAGTAAGACAAGCAAGGATAAGAGCCAAAATTGAATGCAAGAATCAAGGTGATGAAGCTATTTTGGAAAGAAGGGAATTCCTGCTCAACAAAGTTGAGCAAATAAAAGAATATGCAAATGATCTGAACAAAGAAATGTCAAGCCTATCTCCTGAAGCAGATCAACGAAATGAACTGAGAAAAGAATATCTTGCATACATAATGAAAGAAAAGTTCTATCCTGCTGAAGAAACAGAATTCAAAGACTGGCCAATAGTTGCACTAAAGCATGAGGCTAACAGAATTGAAAAGATTAAACTTGATCCACGGAAGAAAAAGACAGCTCCAAATTGGAACAAATACAAGAAATTCATAGCTGATCTTATTTCCGAGCATAAAAGAAAGAAGCAGGAGTTGGTGAATGGAAAGGTGGACACTGCAGATGCCATAGCAAAATGGTCAAAGCAGCAAACTGATGAAGCTTATGAAAGGCTTGAGAAACAAAGGATGAAAGTTTCCAACACTCCTAAAAAGTCTGATTACAAAAGGCTAAAGGAGCAGGTCAAGACATTTGAAACACAAATCAGTACAGCAGAAGCCTTTGTTACGACATTGAGAAAAGAAGGGAAGGAAAAGCTGACTGTTGGTGAAGGAAAGCATAAAGAAGATGACCTGATTGAAGAAGCTACCAAGAAATTGGCTTCTGATAAAGAAAAATTAGCAAAACTACAAGACCTTGCCAAAAAGGTCAAAGTAGTAAGCCAAAAATCATCAGCAGATGTCACAAACAGTGAGCTGACTGACAAAGAAGTTGAAGCAGACATAGCTGAAGCTAATGAGATTATTGAAAAAGCTTTCACACGAATTTCTGAAGCTCATGATACTGCTCTACACTTCTTCTCTAGGCCAAACACTTTAAGTTCATCAGGAAATAAATCTCTCCCAAGAAACCCATTTGGTTTAAAAATACTAAAGTGGCTCTCTGATCAAAAGACCCATGTATTGACTCTGGTCAGAACCAATGGAGAAGTGAGGCATATATCAAGGAATCAAGCACTAGGCCTGGGTGTTGAAGATCAACTAGATCTCCTTGAGCTTACACTGTGCAGGGATGAAGATGACACAAGTTCCAAGGAATTGGAAGAAGAATTTAAAAGACAAGCAAGGGAACTTCTGATGAGAAATAAAGATCCAGAATAATGATAGGTTTTGGCATTATCTGTTCCAGGGGGAGATTGTTGGGATTGAACCCTATCAGAGGAACAGATAATGTAAAGCCAAAACCAGGTCACTACAGTGGATTCACAATAAGCAGACGTTTACACTAAGCTCTCCCCTTGACAGTGGTTACCTATCTGCTGATACACTCCAAGTACTGCTCTGAAGAACAACTGATGAACCAACTAAAGACTGCTAAAAGACAAACACTGAGCTCTATCTACTGCTGTCTCTTAAGTACTGCTGAAGACCCAAGCACTGCTCATTCAAAGACTGATCACCTTTTGAAGAAAGCACTGATGTTCAAGTAATCAGTGCTTAGGCTACAACAGTGGAACGTGAACAGTGTTAGACTTGTTTTGTATTGTATTGTATTATCAATCAGTTGTTAGACATCAGTAGTTTTGTATAGATCAGTGTTTATAGGTTGTTAGGCTGTTAGATGTCACTATCATGGTGACGTCAGCTGAGGTACATCAGTAGTTTGGTTTGCCTTTAAATATGACAGTACTCTGTACTGTTACATTTGATTCGTTTTGAGAGAGTTCGTCTCCTCAATTCAATCCTTTCATCTTGTGCAACCAACTCTGGAGTATCAGGCTGAGGGGGAGTTTAGTCTGTAAGCTTGCATTGTAACCTTTTGCTTTTGATGTAATCTTTCGACTCTATGAAAAGCAATTGTTTATCAAACTATATTCTCCTTTGATTGTGTTTACAAAGTTTGTTATTCATTTCCGCTGCACTTAAAACTGTTCATATCTATTTGATTTGTTCAAATCTCACAAACAAACACAATCATGAGAGCCTCAGATCCTAACACCCCATCTCAATCTTACGCGGGCCGCGTGAGATCAACAACACGGCAACACCCCAGGCCGACACGTGTCGTCATCGTGTCGAGTCTATATGCTGATCCGGACGAGCTACACGTTGACCCGGAGTCAACGCGGGCCGCGTAAGCCCCGTTTATCTTTTACGCGGGCAGCGTGAGAGTCCAGTTCAGCAACTATATAAAGAACGCATCGGGCTTCAAATTCAGTTCGTTCATTTCTTTCTTTCTTAAACGAATTTCTGAGTAGTAGAAGTAATACGCGGGTATTATATCCCCCTAATTAGCGAGGTTCTGCTCCGTTGTAAGTATTATAACCCTGGTTTCGTAGTAGATACGTTGCCCGATTGATTTAGGGTTCCATAACAACTGTCGTGGTTCTGCCCGACGTAGTTGTTGGAATACCGTCTCGGGGAGGGTATCATTAATATTTTCAAAGGGTTATGATACTAACCTATGTACATTTGTGTAAAATATAGATTATTCCCAGGATACCCTTACGCGAAGTCTAAGATAGCAATGTGAGTTTATCCTCTTTTTGTTAACCTTTTTGTAATGTTTTACAAAACCTTAAATGTTTTACAATGTGATTAAGTGGTGATTGAGTCTTTGTAGTTCTTCAATTACTGCCGGTATGTTGGGGTTTTGTATACAAAATTTACTACTGCGAGCAGTAAGTCGGGACGACAGTACGTTACCATTGGACAACGAGTTAGCCAATGTGTAATATGACCCACAAGTCAGGATTGACTGTACTGAATGAGTAATTGTGTAGAAATAAACAATGTGATCGCTCTCAATACTGTTTTAATTGATAAAATGTTTCTTGATTAAACTGGGATTCACTCACCAGTATTTCCCACTGACAAATGTTTTTAAAACGCGTTTCAGGTAACACAATGTGACAGCCAATTAGTAAAAAACCAGCTGGAGAGCACTGAAGGCTTGGGAAAAATGTGGCTATAAAAGTTACCTAAAAGACGATGTTTTAAATTCAATAAAATAGGGTTTATCCCTATAAACGTATTGTAATAAGAAACTTGGGTTTTGCCCATGTGATTATTAATATTAATTATGGTGGTTTTACTCTGATAAACATTTCCTAACTACGGTCCTGATGTAATTTCCGCTGCCAAATTAACAAGCTGATACCACCGAAACTCTGAGTTCGCGTCCGCCCGTTCCCGGGACAGATAAGGGATCGGGGGTTGCGACAGAAGGTGGTATCAGAGCCTAGCCACTGGTCTAAGCCAAAGAAGTGTTCTGCTGACACTTAAATTCTAAATTTTGTATTAGGAAATAAATTACGGAAATACGTGCATAACTGTCATTATTTGTTATGCGATTATGTGTTTTATGTTATTTGACTATTTGTTAGTTTACAGTATGAGTGATCAAGGACCCTCAGACATGTGTCGTCAGTTGTCTGATTCACCTAGGAGTGAAGGTACCTCATCACAGCCTGCCCTTTCTGGGTATTCTGCTGATCAGGAAGAAGGGATGTTTGCTTTTAAAGCTCAGTCGGAAGAGCCATTCCCTCGTAAGAAACGAGGATGGTTCAGTAAGGAAGCCTTTGCACGTAGGAAAAGAATGCGAAAGTTGCAACAGCAAAGAGCCTTAGCAGCCGTTAAGCAAAAGACAGATGCCCATACACAGGATATTCTTAATAGAAGCCTAGCCAATTTCCATATCCTAGCTACAACTGCTGCTAACCCAAGTCTGGAACAACTAGTAGCCCCACAACCACTAATCCCAGACCAATCCATGGAGATAGAAAACCCTGAAAACCAAGTGGAGATGCATGACTTTAACCCAGAGGAAATCCCTAGGGTACAAGCACCAAACCCTCTAGACCCAAATTACGATCCCTGGTGGGACGATAATAGGGACTTTGTGCAACGTTACCCGATACATGAAGACACACCCATACAGAATATAGGAGCATATCCAGGTATGGACCCTTTAGATCCCTATTACCATGATAACTACATCAGGGAAATCTTAGAAGATCCTTACCAATTTCAGGCACTTTCACCCCCATATCAGGAACCCGCACCCTAGATTCCGAACCCAGTCCTAGAACCTGCACCCCCAATGAGTGCAGAAAACGTGCAAGAACTTAGGACTTTTGGGGAGGAAATTTTAGAAAGCAGTGAGAGAATGAGACAGGTGGGAGAGCGTCTCGTATGGAAATACGATAAGCGCAATATGGAATTTTGGATAAATCCATATCCGTGATGAGATAGAGGAGATGGTAATAGTAATAATAATATAATATAATAAAATAAAAATGAAATAAAATATGTATGTACGGATGCCTATTACTGTTAGTGTGATTCTATTTCTGTTGGTATTGTAATTTTTATTTCAGTACTAGTATGTAATAGATGCATAATAGTATATGGAAATAGAGTAAAAGTCGCAATGATCGACGTTTTTGGCTAGATTTCGTGTCATGTGATTAACTATATTAAATATTATCTTGTGATATTAATATGGGGTAACTGTTTAAAAATTCAGATGGCCGACGAAGGAAATCAAGGAAATCTGAATAATGATAACCAGAGTAACATTAACATGGTTAATGAGAATCCAAGCATCAATAACAATGGAAACCAAATGGATAATAGTGCTGTTCAACATATAGTGGCACAAGGAATCATAGATGCCATGCCATTTATTATTCAAACTATTCAAGAAGCAAATAATAAAAGTAAGCATAGCAGTAAGCTACCCACCGAACCCGAAAACAGTGTAAACAATGGACCTTTACTTCAATTGCTTATTCCCAAAAGGAGAAGAACCGTGTCTTACGGTTGTTCTTATAAAGAATTCTGGTCTTGTAAACCAATGGAATTCTCGGGCAACAAAGGAGCCATTGCAACCCTACGCTAGATAGAGAAAACTGAGGCAGTCTTAAGAATAAGCAAGTGTGCTGAAGAAGATAAGATATTGTTTGCTTCTAATCTATTTAAGAATTCAGCACTAGAATGGTGGAACACTATCCTCCAATCAAGAGGAAGTGATAGAACCTATAATATGGAATGGGAAGAATTTAAGAACAAGGTAGAAATGAAATTCTGCCCACCCAATGAAAAGGAACAGGTAGCAAACAAATTCCTAAATCTTAGGATGACTGGTGTAGATAGTAAGGGATACACTAAATTATTCTTCGAATATGCTAGAATAGTGCCAACTCTTGCTTCACCAGAACCAGTGTTAATCTCCCGTTATATTTGGGGATTAATTGGAGAGATTAGACACGTAGTCAAGGCAGCTAGACCTCAAACTATAGAAGAAGTTGTAGAACTAGCAAATACCTTGACAGATGAGTTAGTCCGTACCCGAGAAGAGGATCAAAGGAGGAACTTAACCCAAAAGCTCACACAAGAATTTCGTTCTGGAAATTTTAATCGTGGGAAAAATATAGGTTCTACCTCTGCACCTTACTGTAAGAATTGCAAAAGAAAGCATTCAGGAAGATGCTCCATATACTGTAACTTTTGCAAAATATCGGGACACAAGGAAGAAAACTGCAGGAAGAAAGCTAATAACAGGATATGTTACAACTGCGGAGAACAAGGTCATATCAAGCTTAATTGCCCGAAATTAGCTCCAGCTACAAACAACAAGAATACTAAAAATGCTAGAGCATTTGTTCTGACTGCAGATGAAGCTAAGATGATTCCAGATGTCATAGCTGGTACGTTTTTAGTTAATGATGTCTTTGCTAAAGTATTATTTGACTCTGGTGCAAACCAAAGTTTTATTAATACATCATTTTGCAAATTTCTAAATCAGTCATTAACTAAACTACCACAAGAATGTTTAGTAGAGACAGCTAATGGAGAAACCGTTAGGATTTCTGAAATCTTGCAGGGAGCAAGCATAGAAATTTTAAATCAGAAATTTATTGCAAGCCTTTATCCCATGAATCTGGCAGGATTTGATGTTGTTTTAGGAATGGATTGGTTAATAGCCAATAAAGCCAGTATTTTATGTGATCAAAAGTCAATTCAAGTAAAATCACCAAAAGGTAAAACGATCACAATTAAAGGAGATAAACCATCTAGATCCACAAAATTTATCTCTGTGATGAAAACTGCAAGTTATATAAGAAAAGGTTCTATAGTGTATTTGATTTCTATAATCACTAACACTGAAGGAAAGGATTTAAAAGATATTCCAGTAGTATCTCAGTTTTCAGATGTATTTCCAGAAGAATTGCCAAGGCAACCTCCAGATAGAGAAGTTGAATTCAGAATCCATTTAATACCAGGAACAACACCAATTGCCAAAGCACGTTATCGTTTGACACCCGCAGAAATGCAGGAACTGAAGAAACAATTAGACGAATTGTTGGAAAAAGGATTCATACAACCAAGTTCGTCGCCGTGGGGAGCACCAATCTTATTTGTTAAAAAGAAGGACGGATCAATGCGTATGTGCATTGACTACCGTGAATTAAACAAGGTCACGATTAAGAACCGGTACCCATTACCAAGAATCGATGATCTGTTCGATCAACTGCAAGGAGCTCGATTTTTCTCTAAAATCGATTTAAGGTCAGGATATCATCACTTAAAGGTACAGGAAGAGGACATTCCTAAGACCGCATTTAGAACTAGGTATGGACATTATGAATTTACTGTCATGCCATTTGGTTTAACCAATGCCCCAGTTGCATTTATGGACATGATGAACCGAATATGTAAGCCATATTTGGATAAATTCATAATTGTTTTCATAGATGATATTCTAATTTACTCTAAGAGTAAAGAGGAACATGCAAAGCATTTGCACGCACTTTTAAGTTTATTAAGAAAGGAAAAGCTTTACGCTAAATTTTCTAAGTGCGAATTTTGGTTAGAATAGGTACAGTTTCTTGGACACCTAGTTAATCATGAAGGAATTCATGTGGATCCCACAAAGATCGAGGCAATTACTAAATGGAAAACCCTTGAGTCACCAACTGAGGTTAGAAGTTTCTTAGGATTGGCCGGTTATTATAGAAGATTTATTCGAAATTTTTCTAGAATAGCCATTCCCTTAACTAAGCTAACCTGTAAATCTGTTAAGTTTGAATGGGGATTAAAACAAGAAGAAGCATTTATAATTCTTAAGCAAAGATTAACCCATACACCCATATTAGCGTTACCAGAAGGAACTGAAGATTTTATAGTCTATTGTGACGCTTCCAAATTAGGTTATGGATGTGTATTGATGCAACGCCAAAAGGTTATAGCTTACGCATCTATACAACTTAAGAATCATGAAGAGAATTATTCAACCCATGATTTAGAGTTAGGAGCTATAATTTTTGCTCTTAAGATTTGGAGACATTACCTTTATGGTAGTAAGTTTACCATATTCACTGATCATAAGAGTTTAAGGTATGTTTTCAAGCAAAAGGAGTTGAATATGAGACAAAGACGCTGGATGGAGATGCTTAGTGATTATGATTATGATATCCAGTATCATGAAGGAAAAACAAATGTAGTAGCAGATGCTTTAAGCCGAAAGTATCATGAAAAGCCAAAAAGGGTACGTTCTCTTAAATTAAATCTACAAGTAGATTTAAATGATCAGATAAGAGAAGCACAAGAATCAGTAATCAAGGATGATACTGAAAAATTAAAAGGTATGCTAAAAGAATTAGAACAAGGAACAGATGGAATTTGGAGATTCCATGAAAAGAGAATGTGGATACCTAAATTAGGAAACCTACGTTATCATATTTTAGAAGAAGCCCATAAGTCTAAATATACGATGCATCCAGGAAATGATAAAATGTACCAGGATTTAAGGAAAAAATTCTAGTGGATAGGAATGAAAAAGGACATAGCAGCCTATGTTTCTAAATGTTTAACTTGTTCACAAGTTAAAGCTGAACACCAGAAACCCTCAGGATTTCTACAACAGTTAGAAATGCCAGTGTGGAAATGGGAATTGATAACAATGGATTTTGTTACTAAATTACCCAAAACAAAGAAAGGTAATGATACAATCTGGGTGATTGTAGATAGACTAACCAAGTCAGCTCATTTCTTACAAATGAAGGAAACTTTCAGTATGGAACAGTTAGCTAAATTATATGTAAATGAATTTGTTTCTTTACATGGAATTCCTTTATCAATTATTTCTGATAGGGATAGTCGATTTACCTCTCATTTTTGGTCAAGTTTCCAAAAGGCAATGGGAACCAAGTTAAAACTAAGCACAACTTATCATCCTCAAACGGACGGACAAAGTGAAAGAACAATTCAGACAATGGAGGACATGCTTAGAGCTTGTGTAATTGATTTTGGAGGTAATTGGGATGATCACTTACCTTTAATAGAATTTTCTTATAATAATAGTTATCACACAAGTATCAATACTGCACCATTAGAAGCACTTTATGGACGAAAGTGCCGAACCCAAGTCCGTTGGGCAGAAATTGGGGAAAAGCAACTATCTGGACCTGAGATAGTGCAAGAAACAACTGATAAGATTATTCAAGTCAAGGAACGACTGAAAGCAGCACGTGATCTATCACACCCCGACCACGTAAAACAACAAAACGTGGCGGAAACGTCGGGGAGTGTTGTAACAGAATCATTGTTTCACAACCATGGAATAAATAATTTTGTTTTATTGAATTATTGAACTCATTGTTTTAGTACAAATCAGATAAATACAATTATTATCTTTCAAGTTTTAAAGTCGCTAAGGCACGAGTCCATCCTATGTATAGCATGTATCAACAATCATCACGAAGCAGTACCTGAAACATGTGTAAAAATAGGTACGTCAGCATAAAAATGCCTGTGAGATACATAGGTTTTGTTTATGCATGATTCATGACTTATAAGTTTAAAAGAATGTTTTAACAAAAAGTAGTCATGAACCTAAAAATATTTTCTTTATAAAAATCATGTGAAAATTTATGAGAAATTTGATGATATAAAAGAATGATGCATAAATAAATAATCAAGTAAAATGAGTTTATAAAATAATGTTTTGGATAAAATGTTTGAAGTATATATAAGAATATACTTTGGTTTTAAGAAAGTCGATTAGGTAATATATCAAAATATATTTCGGTTCCAAAATCGTTAAACAGATAGTATATTAAATATACTTTAGTAGTCAAAATAATCGTTTTGGTAGTATATCAAAAGTATACTTTGGATTTACAAATAACATATTAAACTATGTTTTGGTTGAATAAATAACATATTTAAATTATGTTTTGGTAGTTTAATAAAATATATGTTGTTTTGTACAATATCACAC
>JARYGA010015437.1:0-21944 GCA_030545235.1 Helianthus tuberosus | reverse complement strand
GGATTTCCCGAACCGTTAGGATCGTTTCTTGGAAAAAGTGCTTCAATCTTGGCCATACACTAGCACCCATGGTATTGTAATACCATGTGCCCAAAATACCAGCCCATAGATTCCCAAAACCATGTGCAACAAGTGGGAAGGACTAGATTCGATGTATAAGCAAACATCTTTCAGAAATGACAGTTTTGGTCCCTGTTATGTGTTTATGCCATTTCCGACACTTCTAAGGCCCGTAAAGCCAACTTTAAGGCCCTAAAATGATGTCTAAACATTGTGGACATGAAACATACTCAAAAATATGCCGGGTGTTGGTTCTTTTGGTCGTACGAACGCGATGTTCGCTTAATTACGACGGAATGCGCATAAGCGCGAAAAACGATCCAAATGACGCAACGAATGGATTTTTGGTAATCCAAACACTAAAGAATAATATAGTCATGCTTACATAAATTTTTGGATGTCCGGATGTATTCAGAACGTAAGTTATGCGCGAAAATGCAAACTTGTGCACTTTTTGACGCTTTTAGTCCCTGAATGACACAAAAGTTTATTTTAGCATACCGAACACCTCAAAGCCTATTTATAAGCTATGTGAAGGGTATTTATGGTATGTTTAACTTATGCTCATGCTCCGGAATTTCTGTTACAGTTCAAATTGGCATACTTTCGCAGTTTGTCAAGTTTAGTCCCTGTAAGCGAATTAACTTGTTTTTGCCATACCAAAGCCTTTAAAACTTATTTCTAAGTTATGTAAAGGTTATTTAAGGTATGTTAAGCCTACTTCACTATTCCGGAGTGTTCGTTGGATTAAACTGGTTATATTTACGCATCTGAGCGCGTATAACCCTCCAGAAAACGATTTAAAGCTTAAAATCGAACAAGAGTTGTTATGTGTAAAAGATACACATAATTTTACAAATCCCAAATATGAAATACAATATTTCATTGGTTTGGCATTTGTTTGACGGTTGAAGTGACACAGGTGTTACACTTCTAATCTGTTTAAGAATGCAACACTAGAATGGTGGAACACTATCCTCCAATCAAGAGGAAGTGATAAAACCTACAATATGGAATGTGAAGAATTTAAGAACAAAGTAGAAAGGAAATTCTGCCCACCCAATGAAAAAGAATAGATAGCAAACAAATTCCTAAACCTTAGGATGACTGGTGTGGATAGTAAGGGATACACTAAAATATTCTTTGAATATGCCAGAATAGTGCCAACCCTTGCTTCACCAGAACCAGTGTTAATTTCCCGTTATATTTGGGGATTAATTGGGGAGATTAGACATGTAGTCAAGGCAGCTAGACCTCAAACTATAGAAGAAACTGTAGAACTAGCCAATACCTTGACTGACGAGTTAGTCCGTACCCGAGAAGAGGATCAAAGGAGGAACCTAACCCAGAAATTGACTCAAGAATTTCATTCTGGAAATTACAATCGTACGAATACGGGTTCTACCTCTACACCATACTGCAAAGTCTGCAAGAAAAAGCATACGGGAAAATGCTCCATTTTTTGTAATTATGGCAAGATGTCAGGACACAAGGAAGAAAATTGCAGGAAGAAATCCAGTAATGGATTATGCTACAACTGTGGAGAAAAAGGTCATATCAGGCCAAACTGTCCGAAATTGGCCCCAGCTGTAAACAACAAGAATATTAGAAATGCTAGAGCATTTGTTCTAACTGCAGAAGAAGCCAAGATGATCCCAAACGTTATAGCTGGTACGTTTTTAGTTAATGATATATTTGCTAAAGTATTATTTAACTCTGGTGCGAACCAAAGTTTTATCAATACTTCGTTTTGCAAAATTCTAAATCAGTCATTAACTAAACTACCACAAGAATGTCTAGTAGAAACAGCTAATGGAGAAACCATTAGGATTTCTGAAATCTTGCAGGGAGCAAGAATAGAATTTTTTAACCAAATGTTTATAGCAAACATATATCCCATGAATCTGGCAGGATTTGATGTTGTTTTAGGAATGGATTGGTTGATAGCCAATAAAGCCAATATTTTATGTGATCAAAAGTCAATTCAAGTAAATTCACCAAAAGGTAAAAAGATCACAATTAAAGGAGATAAGCCCTCTAGAACTACAAAATTTATCTCTGTGATGAAAACTGCAAGTTGTATAAGAAAAAGGTTCTATAGTGTATTTGATTTTCATAATCACTAACACTAAAGGAAAAGATTTAAAAGACATTCCAGTAGTATCTTAGTTTTCAGATATCTTTCCAGAAGAATTACCAGGACTACCGCCAGATAGGGAAGTTGAATTCAGAATTCACCTGCTACCAGGGACAGTACCAATTGCCAAAGCACCTTATCGTTTGGCACCCGCCGAAATGCAGGAACTGAAGAAACAATTAGATGAATTGTTAGAAAAATGATTTATACAGCCAGGTTCGTCGTCATGGGGAGCGCCGATACTGTTCGTTAAAAAGAAGGACGGATCAATGCGTATGTGCATTGACTACCGTGAATTAAACAAGGTCACAATTAAGAATCGGTACCCATTACCGAGAATCGATGATCTGTTTGATCAACTGCAAGGAGCTCGATTTTTCTCAAAAATCGATTTAAGGTCAGGATATCATCAGTTAAAAGTACAGGAAGAGGACATTCCTAAAACCGCTTTCAGAATAAGGTATGGTCATTATGAATTTACTGTCATGCCATTTGGTCTAACCAATGCCCCAGCTGCATTTATGGACATGATGAACCGAATATGTAAGCCATATTTGGATAAATTCATAATTGTTTTCATAGATGATATTCTAATTTACTCTAAGAGTAAAGAGGATCATGCAAAACATTTGCACGCACTTTTAAGTTTACTAAGAAAGGAAAAGCTTTATGCTAAGTTTTCTAAGTGCGAATTCTGGTTAGAACATGTATAATTCCTTGGACACCTAGTCAATCATGAAGGAATTCATGTAGATCCAACAAAGATTGAAGCAATTACTAAATGAAAAACCCCTGAGTCACCAACTGAGGTTAGAAGTTTCTTAGGATCGGCCGGTTATTATAGAAGATTTATTCAAGATTTTTCTAGAATAGCCATTCCTTTAACTAAGCTAACCTGTAAATCTGTTAAGTTTGAATGGGTAGTAAAACAAGAAGAAGATTTTAAAATTCTTAAGTATAGATTAACCCATACACCCATATTAGCGTTACCAGAAGGAGCTAAAAACTTTGTAGTCTATTGTGACGCTTCTAAATTAGGTTATGGATGTGTATTGATGCAACGTCAGAAAGTTATAGCCTACGCATCTAGACAACTTAAGAATCATGAAGAAAATTATTCAACCCATGATTTAGAATTAGGAGCTATAATTTTTGCTCTTAAAATTTGGAGACATTACCTTTATGGTAGTAAATTTACCATATTCACTGATCATAAAAGTTTAAGGTATGTTTTTGGGCAAAAGGAATTGAATATGAGACAAAGACGTTGGATGGAATTTATTAGTGATTATGATTGTGATATCCAGTATCATGAAGAAAAAGCAAATGTAGTGGCAGATGCTTTAAGCCGAAAATATCATGAAAAGCCAAAAAGGGTACGTTCTCTTAAATTAAATCTGCAAGTAGATTTAAATGATCAGATAAGAGAAGTACAAGAATCAGTAATCAAAGAAGATACTGAAAAATTGAAAGGTATGCTGAAAGAATTAAAACAAGGAACAAATGGAATTTAGAGATTCCATGAAAAGAGAATGTGGATACCTAAATTAGATAACCTACGTCATCGTATACTAGAAGAAGCCCATAAGTCTAAATATACGATGCACCCAGGAAGTGATAAAATGTACCAGGATTTAAGGAAAAATTTCTGGTGGATAGGAATGAAGAAGGACATAGCAGCCTATGTTTCTAAATGTTTAACTTGTTCACAAGTTAAAGCTGAACACCAGAAACCCTCAGGTTTGTTACAGCAATTAGAAATGTCAGTTTGGAAATGGGAATTGATAACAATGGATTTTGTTACTAAATTACCCAAAACCAAGAAAGGAAATGATACAATCTGGGTGATTGTAGATAGGCTAACCAAATCAGCTCATTTCCTACCCATGAAAGAAACTTTTAGTATGGAACAATTAGCTAAATTATATGTAAATGAAATTGTTTCTTTACATGGTATTCCTTTATCAATTGTTTCTGATAGAGATAGTCGATTTACCTCTCATTTTTGGTCAAGTTTCCAAAAGGCAATGGGAACCAAGTTAAAATTGAGCACAGCTTATCATCCTCAAACGGACGGACAAAGCGAAAGAACAATCCAGACAATGGAAGACATGTTTAGAGCTTGTGTAATTGATTTTGGAGGTAATTGGGACGATCATTTACCTTTAATAGAATTTTCTTATAATAATAGTTATCACACAAGTATCAATGCTGCACCATTCGAAGCACTTTATGGACGAAAGTGCCGAACCCCAGTCTGTTGGGCAGAAATTGGGGAAAAGCAACTATCTGGACCTGAGATAGTGCAAGAAACAACCAACAAGATTATTCAAGTCAAGGAACGACTGAAAGCAGCACGTGATCGACAAAAGAGTTATGCTAATAACCGACGCAAACCATTGGAATTTCAAGTAGGAGATAAAGTATTATTGAAAGTCTCTCCTTGGAAAGGAGTAGTAAGATTCATCAAACGAGGAAAGCTAAGTCCCAGATATGTTGGACCTTTTGAGATTATTAGAAAAATAGGACCTGTAGCCTATCAGCTACAACTGCCAGAGGAGAGGGCAGGAATACATGATGTGTTTCATGTATCTAATCTCAAAAAGTGTTTATCTGATGAATCATTGATAGTACCTCTTAAGGATATAGAGGTAAATGAACAACTCAAGTTTATAGAAAAACCTCTACAGATTGAAGACATGAAAGTCAAGAATCTCAAACACAAGAGACTAGTTCTAGTCAAAGTGAAGTGGGACTCCAAAAGAGGACCTGAGTACACATGGGAACTCGAGTCAGAAATGCAAAGGAAATATCCATATTTATTCCGGTAGATCTCGAGGACGAGCTCTAAAATAAGGTGGGGAGAATGTAACAACCCTTGGTAAAACCAACACTCTCATAATATTTTCGACACCCTATTATATATTAAAATACCCTAATATATCTTATAATACACCCCGTATGTGAAAACCGAGCCCGAAATACGTTATAGTTTATAAAATAAATTAAAAACATGAAATATTAAGCTGAGGCGGGCCGCGTAGACCCACCCCAACAGTTCACGCGGGCGGTATCAAGTCTGGAACCTGACTCCGCTGATTTCTTTAGTTAAAGCGGGCCGCGTAAGAGTCTTTGTTAGTTAACGCGGGCCGCGAGAGATCAACGATGCGGAGACACCCTGAGCTGACACGTGTCGACATCGTGGCGGGTCTACTTGGTGACCGAGACAAGCTATATGTTGACCATATGTTGACGCGGGCCGCGTAAGGCTTAGCCTTACCTTACGCGGGTCGCCTGAAAGTCGTATATCAGCACTATAAATAGAACGCATCAGTTTTCGTTTTCCGTCGCTCACAATTCATTCTCAATCTCGAATTTCTGAAGTATTAGGCATAATATTTGGGTAGTATACCCCTAATTAGCGAGGTTCTGCTCCGTTGTAAGTATTATAACCCTAGTTTCGTAATAGTTACGCTGCCCGGTTGATTTAGGGTTCCGTAACAACTGTTGTGGTTCTGCCCGACGTAGTTGTTGGAATGCCGTCTCGGGGAGGGTATCCTTAATAATTTCAAAGGGTTATGATACTAACCAATGTACATTTGTATAAATTATAGATTATATCCAGGAAACCCTTACGCGAAGTCTAAGATAGCAATGTGAGTTTATCCTCTTTTTGTTAAACTTTTTGGTAATGTTTTACCAAACCTTAAATGTTTTACAATGAAATTTAGCAGTGATTGAGTCTTTGTAGTTCTTCAATTACTGCCGGTATGTTGGGGTTTTGTATACAAAATGTACTACACTGTGAGTAGTAAGTCGAGGATGACAATACGTTACCATTGGAGAATGAGTTAGCCAATGGGTAATATGACCCACAAGTCAGGGTTGACAGTACTAATGGAGTAATTGTGTAGACATAAACAATGTGATCGCTCTCAATACTATTCACTGTGACTTTTTATTTAAACTTGATTAAACTGGGATTCACTCACCAGTATTTCCGACTGACAAATGTTTTTAAAACACGTTTCAGGTAACCCAATGCGACAGCCAATTAGTAAAAAGCCAGCTGGAGAGCACTGAAGGCTTGGGAAAATGTGGCTATAAAAGTTACCAAATAAACGATGTTTTAAAATTCAATAAAATAGGGTTTATCCCTATAAATATATTGTAATAAGAAACTTGGGTTTTACCCATGTGATTATTAAATATTAAATGAGGTGGTTTTACTCTGATAAACATTTCCTAACTACGGTCCTGATGTAAATTCCGCTGCAAGATTAAATAATAACCCTGATACCACCGAAACTCTGTGATCGCGTCCGCCCGTTCCCGGGGATCAGGGATCGGGGGTTGCGACACTACTTAAACGCATTTTATCGCATATTACATCGCTTGTTTAGACTAAACGCTATCGCAACGCAAACTCAACGCAAACTCGAAACACGGATTTACTTTTATGCATCTTAGTTATTATGTGTGTTAATTATGTGATTGCTTGTTTAATGTTATGTGGTTATCTCAACGCAACGCTTATACGCTCAATGCACACTCGCAACTCGATTAAATGCAACGCAACGCTTAACACACGAAACGAAAGTTGGAAAACTAACTCGCACAACTCGGCTGATCGAATGGACAACCGATCAAATGGACATCCGCTCGGATGACCATCCGACCGGATGGCCATCCGACCGAAAGGCCATCCGACCACTGCCAATTCGCGCACCGACTTAACTCCCCTCTCACCCTATAAATAGTACCCGTACACCTCCTTTCACTGATTTGACATCTCCATCCGACCACACGCACTCAAGTCACTCTCAGTCACTTTCGCTCACGATTCAAGGCTATTACGTAAGTATTTCTCCTCAAATCTTGTACAACCATTACCACCAATCACTTCTACATCATCTTCTCCATCAAAATCACCCACAAACACTCACTTCTCCATACAGGAAGCTCTGGATTAGCTAAGTGTTTGCTAATGAACTGCGGGTTTGATCCTGTACGCGCATGGTGATGGGCGTCATTTTGAACTATACCCCTTCAAAAGCCTTGAATTGTATTAGGATTATAATGTAGCCATCACCAGCCTCATTGATTGCTAAGACGTACCTTAAATAACTCATTGCAATACCTTCTGTTAAGATAAGAGATAAGAGAAATGCAAAGTGATATATCTTGTAACTGCATGGTTCAACAGTGGTCAATGCCATCGAGCAAGATCGATGGAATGTTCGAAATCAAGGGTGGTTTGAAATCATGATTATCCTATTTGCAATCAATAACTGCAATATACTACATAATAAAAAGATCCAAAGAAATATATAAGTGATCGATTCAAGGTTAAGAAATTCAAAGAGACGTATAAAGTATAAACAATACATAAAACCGTTGGATGAAAGCAACTTAAAAAATAGCGATGCCGTACAACTTAGCATAATTTTTTCTACTTCATACGATCATACATGTACAAATCATATCAACAAATAATGTTTATTAAATATAAATAGATTTTGATAGTTTTACAATAAAACACTTAAAAAAATATAAAGCGTGCACATGTGGTCAACTCATGGTTGAACTCCTAGAAAACGTCAAAAGTATAATAAGACATGTATAAACACAAGTTTACATATAAAAAGACTAAATAGTTGCATAATAAATAAGAAAGCAGCCAACTCTTAAAGTTTTAGAAATGTAAAGGTACAAAGGACATAAAAACAAGTAGAAAGTTCAACCCTTGAGTGAGTATTTCTTCCCTGTGAAGGCTTGGAACTTGCTCTCTTCTTTCTTCGGGGCCTCCTCTTGTTTCTTCTCTTTTCCAGCTGCAGCTTCCTGCAAAATATGTATCAACTTAGGCCATGTTTATAGTAAAAACTAAACATCAAAAAGTTTCTGTTTGGACTCGGTTATGCGTATGAGTGTCAGGTTGTGTAATGGGTATCAGGCCAAGAGGGGCACCTATAAAAAACATGTTAATATGGTTTGGTTGGGGTCAAGAGCAGTCTCACTTGCTATATTTGCTTGTATGGCTGTTAGTGTGCTATCCCATTATGATTTTTGACCCATTGTACAATACGAGTACACCATGTTTCATAGGAGGCATGTGATGTGTAACTCTTAATCTTTCGAACGTTCTTAATGCGCCTACCTTGAACTATGAGTATTGTCAAATGGGTAGACATTTTTAGATGCTATAACTAACACATCATTGTTGTCTAGTAAATATCGCTCTAGCTCACCTTTTGCACCCTAATGTTTGTTGACGTATTACTGTTGGAGGTTTTAAATAAATTGTCTTTTATTGATGATACTCCCAAGGCCTAAGGACGTCATGTACACATGGGTTGGTAAGCCAGTTGATAAGTTAAATATTCATTACACTAATCTTTCTTTGGGTCATTTTGTGTATATCTTGGTAATGGGCAGTTATTCTATTCCTTGGATCGTTTATGAGGTTCCAACTCAAGTCGGATAGAGATATGCCATGTATGAGCCCAAAAGCTAAAGGAAAACGAAACATAGCTATCTGGTGGAAATCTCACACTCTGAAAAAGAAACATGGTGTTTCCGTACGATATCGAGAAAAATGAGCCAAACTGCTTTACCTAACATTTGACAGGAGAGTTGGGAGTTTTCTAAGCTGAAGAATGAAATGTATGACGGATCATCCAAGCAGATCTCACAGAATCATACTTGTCATGAACAAACCACAGTACACACATCCAAGTTGATGGTCATAGTTTTAATTATGTCAAGTCCTTGTAAAATTTCAGTAATCTTTGCCCATGGCATATGGCCTGTTTTAAATTCACAAACTTAAGATCATATGCTGATTACCTTGTATGGTGTTTCACCAACAACAAAATCGAACTTATATAAGCTGTAGAGGAGGAGTTGTACCTTTTGCTTTTGGGGGTTTGAACCAGAACCAAACACAAGCTTTCCTTGTAATTGACGAGATGTTGTTTGTGAAGTAGATGATGACTCACCAGCAGCAGCAGCAGGTTTCTTTTCTTTAGGTGGTGGCTCGTACTTCAAAGGCTTACCATCCAATCTTCTCCCTGATCCCGTGAATGGGTTGAACTTTGGCTCCTCGACTGGGGCAGCCTCCTCACCTATCATAACAAATGTCATCGTATATTGGTATGATATAATACAATAGAGTAACAAACGTACCTTGCGCTGGTGCCTTGCTTGAAGGGACAACTCTCTCAGGCTCCTTATAATCTAGAGGAGGAGCGAAGTCCACCTCACAGTCAGTTTCGATTATACTTATTGCGTGTGAAGGTTTCGATTCAATTATATCTATGTAATATTTCTTCTTGTTATATGCCACCATTATGCTATCTCCAGTAGTCAAGCAAGAGAAGTTCCTCAACGTTGTCTCTAGGCTGCATGCCATGCCCACAACACCACATTATATAATTACACAACTTATTTTATATTATTATCTCAATTGAATGGACCAAACTTACATTGCTTTTGGGTTGGAGATATCCAAAAAGTCCTTTGTGTGTGGCTGTAACTTAACATAAGTACCCTTTGGGAGTGTCACATTTTTCACTCGCACAATGTCTCCTTCTTGCAAAAGCAAATTTTCCATCATCTATATGGAAATTTAGATGAATTTGTTTAGTAATAATGATCAAACTTTTAACAAAAAAAAAAGAAAAGAAAAAAGAAAAGCAAGCACGCGTACCCAATAAGGCATATAAATCATGCCTTCTTCTGCAATGAACTCCAAAACCCCACAATGTGAAACTCGCTCGGTAGCAGAATTCCGTAGCTCAAACAACATTGGGTAATCAATTTGAAGAGAAGCTATTGTAAACAAGTTTAGTTGTCACCATCATATCATATAAAGGTTATAATTATATTAAAGTATGCTTTTAGAAAGAATTATAAACTAACCAAGGCGATCAAGGGCTGAAGGTGGCATTATAACTGTAGAAAAAACATCTGTCAGTAACTAACTTAATAGAGCAAACACAAAAATAGTAGGATGCTACTCACTTTTATCACCATTCTCTAACTGTGGCTGCAACAAAGGAAACAAAACAAAACTTAGAATTAAAATAATAATATATTAAGACATACATGGCTTAAAGAAAATATATAAAATATAACCATATTATTGCAAACAGAATCAGGAAAATAAGCAAATTTTGTATAATGAAAAGAGATATGCATATTCTCTTCATTCCTAAACAACTGTCCAGCTCTCTGATTTAAATCATTACTTTCGTAAATAATCAGGATCTCACTTTTACCAATCGACCATTTGAACTCCTAAGTTGGGGAGAAGAGAGTTCCCAACCTTATCAATAAAAGATGCAGGGTAGCATCGATATGTTTGCTCAAAGGATGTTCCATGATAGCCATAACCATCAAAATACTGCAATCACAAAGAAAACACTAAATTAAGATAATCTAATCCAAGATGATAAAAAATAAGAAAATGATACTACACAACTTATTAGCAAGAAAACATTGCTAACTCTTATCTACATTTGTAAAAGTAAAACCCAAGCAATGACACACACACACAAAGTACAAGACCGCATAACCACTCGTATGTAGTGTTGCCTGCAGTTACATAACGGCCTTATCATCATAGTTATAGCAATAGATCCGGATGTTTATGGTTTTGTTGCAGTTCTCTACTTAAAATTCATTTATGTATTGAACGATCCTCTATACACACACATAACACCTATTGACGTCCAAACCGAAAAATTGTATTAAATCAAAAAAAGATTCACACTTGTTTGTAACATTAAAAACTAAGATGCTTATAACACTACTTGAACCTGGGTGGAGAAGCAAGGAGAGGGAACAATTGTAGTTTTTAATACAAACCGCGCCTCGTCCCATAAGAAAAATATCTATCTATCTATCTATCTATCTATCTATCTATCTATCTATCTATCTATCTATCTATCTATCTATCTATCTATCTATCTATCTATCTATCTATCTATCTATCTATCTATCTATCTATCTATCTATCTATCTATCTATCTATCTATCTATCTATCTATCTATCTATCTATCTATCTATCTATCTATCTATCTATCTATCTATCTATCTATCTATCTATCTATCTATCTATCTATCTATCTATCTATCTATCTATCTATCTATCTATCTATCTATCTATCTATCTATCTATCTATCTATCTATCTATCTATCTATCTATCTATCTATCTATCTATCTATCTATCTATCTATCTATCTATCTATCTATCTATCTATCTATCTATCTATCTATCTATCTATCTATCTATCTATCTATCTATCTATCTATCTATCTATCTATCTATCTATCTATCTATCTATCTATCTATCTATCTATCTATCTATCTATCTATCTATCTATCTATCTATCTATCTATCTATCTATCTATCTATCTATCTATCTATCTATCTATCTATCTATCTATCTATCTATCTATCTATCTATCTATCTATCTATCTATCTATCTATCTATCTATCTATCTATCTATCTATCTATCTATCTATCTATCTATCTATCTATCTATCTATCTATCTATCTATCTATCTATCTATCTATCTATCTATCTATCTATCTATCTATCTATCTATCTATCTATCTATCTATCTATCTATCTATCTATCTATCTATCTATCTATCTATCTATCTATCTATCTATCTATCTATCTATCTATCTATCTATCTATCTATCTATCTATCTATCTATCTATCTATCTATCTATCTATCTATCTATCTATCTATCTATCTATCTATCTATCTATCTATCTATCTATCTATCTATCTATCTATCTATCTATCTATCTATCTATCTATCTATCTATCTATCTATCTATCTATCTATCTATCTATCTATCTATCTATCTATCTATCTATCTATCTATCTATCTATCTATCTATCTATCTATCTATCTATCTATCTATCTATCTATCTATCTATCTATCTATCTATCTATCTATCTATCTATCTATCTATCTATCTATCTATCTATCTATCTATCTATCTATCTATCTATCTATCTATCTATCTATCTATCTATCTATCTATCTATCTATCTATCTATCTATCTATCTATCTATCTATCTATCTATCTATCTATCTATCTATCCTATCTATCTATCTATCTATCTATCTATCTATCTATCTATCTATCTATCTATCTATCTATCTATCTATCTATCTATCTATCTATCTATCTATCTATCTATCTATCTATCTATCTATCTATCTATCTATCTATCTATCTATCTATCTATCTATCTATCTATCTATCTATCTATCTATCTATCTATCTATCTATCTATCTATCTATCTATCTATCTATCTATCTATCTATCTATTCTATCTATCTTCTATCTATCTATCTATCTATCTATCTATCTATCTATCTATCTATCTATCTATCTATCTATCTATCTATCTATCTATCTATCTATCTATCTATCTATCTATCTATCTATCTATCTATCTATCTATCTATCTATCTATCTATCTATCTATCTATCTATCTATCTATCTATCTATCTATCTATCTATCTATCTATCTATCTATCTATCTATCTATCTATCTATCTCTTATCTATCTATCTATCTATCTATCTATCTATCTATCTATCTATCTATCTATCTATCTATCTATCTATCTATCTATCTATCTATCTATCTATCTATCTATCTATCTATCTATCTATCTATCTATCTATCTATCTATCTATCTATCTATCTATCTATCTATCTATCTATCTATCTATCTATCTATCTATCTATCTATCTATCTATCTATCTATCTATCTATCTATCTAATCTATCTATCTATCTATCTATCTATCTATCTATCTATCTATCTATCTATCTATCTATCTATCTATCTATCTATCTATCTATCTATCTATCTATCTATCTATCTATCTATCTATCTATCTATCTATCTATCTATCTATCTATCTATCTATCTATCTATCTATCTATCTATCTATCTATCTATCTATCTATCTATCTATCTATCTATCTATCTATCTACTATCTATCTATCTATCTATCTATCTATCTATCTATCTATCTATCTATCTATCTATCTATCTATCTATCTATCTATCTATCTATCTATCTATCTATCTATCTATCTATCTATCTATCTATCTATCTATCTATCTATCTATCTATCTATCTATCTATCTATCTATCTATCTATCTATCTATCTATCTATCTATCTATCTATCTATCTATCTATCTATCTATCTATCTATCTATCTATCTATCTATCTATCTATCTATCTATCTATCTATCTATCTATCTATCTAATCTATCTATCTATCTATCTATCTATCTATCTATCTATCTATCTATCTATCTATCTATCTATCTATCTATCTATCTATCTATCTATCTATCTATCTATCTATCTATCTATCTATCTATCTATCTATCTATCTATCTATCTATCTATCTATCTATCTATCTATCTATCTATCTATCTATCTATCTATCTATCTATCTATCTATCTATCTATCTATCTATCTATCTATCTATCTATCTATCTATCTATCTATCTATCTATCTATCTATCTATCTATCTATCTATCTATCTATCTATCTATCTATCTATCTATCTATCTATCTATCTATCTATCTATCTATCTATCTATCTATCTATCTATCTATCTATCTATCTATCTATCTATCTATCTATCTATCTATCTATCTATCTATCTATCTATCTATCTATCTATCTATCTATCTATCTATCTATCTATCTATCTATCTATCTATCTATCTATCTATCTATCTATCTATCTATCTATCTATCTATCTATCTATCTATCTATCTATCTATCTATCTATCTATCTATCTATCTATCTATCTATCTATCTATCTATCTATCTATCTATCTATCTATCTATCTATCTATCTATCTATCTATCTATCTATCTATCTATCTATCTATCTATCTATCTATCTATCTATCTATCTATCTATCTATCTATCTATCTATCTATCTATCTATCTATCTATCTATCTATCTATCTATCTATCTATCTATCTATCTATCTATCTATCTATCTATCTATCTATCTATCTATCTATCTATCTATCTATCTATCTATCTATCTATCTATCTATCTATCTATCTATCTATCTATCTATCTATCTATCTATCTATCTATCTATCTATCTATCTATCTATCTATCTATCTATCTATCTATCTATCTATCTATCTATCTATCTATCTATCTATCTATCTATCTATCTATCTATCTATCTATCTATCTATCTATCTATCTATCTATCTATCTATCTATCTATCTATCTATCTATCTATCTATCTATCTATCTATCTATCTATCTATCTATCTATCTATCTATCTATCTATCTATCTATCTATCTATCTATCTATCTATCTATCTATCTATCTATCTATCTATCTATCTATCTATCTATCTATCTATCTATCTATCTATCTATCTATCTATCTATCTATCTATCTATCTATCTATCTATCTATCTATCTATCTATCTATCTATCTATCTATCTATCTATCTATCTATCTATCTATCTATCTATCTATCTATCTATCTATCTATCTATCTATCTATCTATCTATCTATCTATCTATCTATCTATCTATCTATCTATCTATCTATCTATCTATCTATCTATCTATCTATCTATCTATCTATCTATCTATCTATCTATCTATTCTATCTATCTATCTATCTATCTATCTATCTATCTATCTATCTATCTATCTATCTATCTATCTATCTATCTATCTATCTATCTATCTATCTATCTATCTATCTATCTATCTATCTATCTATCTATCTATCTATCTATCTATCTATCTATCTATCTATCTATCTATCTATCTATCTATCTATCTATCTATCTATCTATCTATCTATCTATCTATCTATCTATCTATCTATCTATCTATCTATCTATCTATCTATCTATCTATCTATCTATCTATCTATCTATCTATCTATCTATCTATCTATCTATCTATCTATCTATCTATCTATCTATCTATCTATCTATCTATCTATCTATCTATCTATCTATCTATCTATCTATCTATCTATCTATCTATCTATCTATCTATCTATCTATCTATCTATCTATCTATCTATCTATCTATCTATCTATCTATCTCTCTCTCTCTCTCTCTCTCTCTCTCTCTCTCTCTCTCTCTCTCTCTCTCTCTCTCTCTCTCTCTCTCTCTCTATCTATCTATCTATCTATCTATCTATCTATCTATCTATCTATCTATCTATCTATCTATCTATCTATCTATCTATCTATCTATCTATCTATCTATCTATCTATCTATCTATCTATCTATCTCTCTCTCTCTCTCTCTCTATCTATCTATCTATCTATCTATCTATCTATCTATCTATATTGACGTCCAAACCGAAAATTTGTATTAAATCAAAAAAAGATTCACAATCTATCTATATCTATCTATAACACCTATTGACGTCCAAACCGAAAATTTGTATTAAATCAAAAAAAGATTCACACTTGTTTGTAACATTAAAAACTAAGATGCTTATAACACGAACCTGGGTGGAGAAGCAAGGAGAGGGAACAATTGTAGTTTTTTTTAATACAAACCGCGCTCGTCCTATCTATCTATCTATCTATCTATCTATCTATCTCTATCTATCTTTAGTGCTTGTAAGAGTTATGCTTGTAAGAGTTAGAATCCTTCAAATCAAAGCGGAGCTATTTCATATTGTATGGCAGACAAGCATGCGACTAATCAATATTGTATGGCAGACAAGCATGCGACTAATCAGAAAGTTAATACCACCAACCAAGTATTAAACAAGTCATATCGAATTACCATAAAAATTGAAAATACCCCCCCCCCCCCCCCCCCCCCCCCCCCCCGTTCCAATGTTTTGAATTGCATAACACAACAACAACAATAATAATAATACTAATCAGAATCAGAACCAACATACATGATAGATAAAAGAAGAAAGATACCATGTTTACTCGTCTGATTGAAGAAACAAGCAGGCGAATTTCCGAAGACAGAATCTGCGATCAGAGCAACACAAAATTATGCTTCGTTAACCATAAAAGGTTATCGATTTCTTAATATCAATCGAATTACAGCTACTGTTCACACAATTCACATCTAGATTATGAAGAATCAGAATAAAATGAATTTAGGGGAAAAAATGTTACCGAGCAAGATGGATTCTGGAGAAACTTGGAGAACAAAAAACCCTTTCTTTAATCGGATTGATTCTGGAGGAGAAACTATAAATGAGGCACCGGCTGGGTTTTGTTCCGTGTGGACTTTAGAAAATAGGCCCAGCCATCTTTAATGTTTTGTTACTTTATCTTATCCATATTCAAACACACTTTGCAAAACTAAATCCACACCATGTAAAACAATGTGACTTGGAAATTGAATTTACCCTAATATCGGTCGTATAGGATAGGCCTATACGATGCATATTAGTAAAAGGTTGTCTATCAACTCTGACAGATAGGGTTCACATGCAAACCCTATATGGATCATATAGGCCTATACGATCTGCATCAAGTACGAGGTTACTTTCTGTCAGTCAACAGTGACATAAAGTGATTGAAAGGAACATTGCGTCAGCCCCTATATAGGTCGTATAGGCTTATACGACCCGTATTGATCTATGAATTTGCATTCTGCTTGGCCTTTATAAACAAGGAAGATGAAGACGATTCACATTCTCTTCGTTTTTTCTTTATATTCGATTCCACCATGTCTTGGTTCAACCTTAATTACATTTTCGGCGAGTCATCCGACACAAACACGAGCACGTTTATTCCGGAAAGCAGTGTGGTATAGCATTTTTTAACTTGTTTTGTTTTTTATATTTATGAAATACTTAGCACAGCGTTTGTATTAGTAGAGGTCTGCTGTCCCTGATTCTTACGATGAGAGAGGAAATGATGATCATGCGGAGGAGGTCGTGTCCGGCTTTCGTTCCCATCATAATGAATCGTTGTTGCCAGACCTCAACGAGGTAACTATTTATTTACTTTTTTCTATTCGGCATTAAATTTACCATTACCTTTTACTCATTGGTTTTTTTTAGTTTGTTGAGCCCCGCCAACCGTTGTTGCCAAATTTGAATGAGGTAAAAATATATTTACTTATTATTAAAAAGGCTTTTAGATGTGTCGTTATCATTTAACTGTTGGTTTTTATCAGGTTATTGTGCCTAGCGATGATCATGGTTATGGGTGTCCGGATTATGAAGCCGGTTACGGTGACTCGTACGGAAAAGAAGAATATGGCAATAACTTTTTCGTTAGTGATGCCTCAGGGCGTACAACAAGGCGTTGGGGAGCCTTCTTACGCGCAAGAGTGATTGGGTGACGAGCAACTCGCTTACCCTGAAGTTTCGTACAAAACTAATCAGGTATAATGATATATATTTTGTTAAAATTATTACTATAAATGTTATATATTTTAAAAAATGTATTATAAATGTTATATTTTTCTGGTAAAAATTATTATAAATGTTATATATTTTTTAAGATGTATTATAAATGTTATATTTTTTTGTTAAAAAAATATTATATATATTTTTCACTTAGGATTTTATATCCCGCAATGAGTTCGAAGGTTGGGTAAAAAGAAGGGGTTTATGTGACAACTGTAAAAAATACAGGTATCCGTACAATTAATTAATCATGATTAGTGCTTAATGACTGTGCTGAATTGCAATTAACTGCTTTCTGATTTCTGATTAATACATACATGTGCATCACATATTGTTTAATGTCACATCATTACTGCATGAAAGCTATATTGCCTCAAAAGATGCATTAAGTGTAGTTAGCATAGTTATTTGATAAACCAGGAAATTGCTGACAGGGCTCAGCACATAGACAGACAGTGCATTGAGACACAGAATGAGCCTGAAACTAAGTATGACACTAGTATAGTGTGTAGGAAAGTAAGGATCACAAAACTGCTTTTCTAGTGATAGTTTAAGTGCCAGAAAGTGCATAAAACTCACCAAGTGCTGAATTCAGCAAAATTCAGCATTTTAACACACTAATATTATGCAGAAATATGATTAAATGGTCCTGAATGCTTTCCTAAGTTTCGGGAATCAAAAGTGTCACTAAAAGATACATAAAGCACACTAAACTGCAAAGTTTAGCACTTTAACGAACCAGTAACCAACCGAACAACCGGACACTACCCGAAACATCAAATTTACACTAGAAGCATTGTTTTAGCATTACCAAGCTAGTTATGGTCCCCGGACATCATAACACCCCATAAAAATATCTAATAACTAGAACATGTAACTAATACTTGGATTTAAACAAGATTGTAACTAACTAGTTGAAGCCTATACCTAGACCCCCCCACCTATGGACAGCCAACATATGGCCCACCATGAAGATTTTTTTTCAATTAAATAATAGATCATGTTGCTACTTTAGAGGCATATTATACATAAGTTAAAGTCCTAAAATTTGGTTATAAGTATAACCTCAAGACTTAACACACTCATTACCATCATCTTCTTCAACACAAAATTCCTTTCTTCCTCCTCCCATAACTCACGACCACATATCATCATCACACCACCTCCATTTTCGACCCTCTTCCATACATTCCAAGGTGATCTAGAGGTGTAAGAAGCTAAGTTAGGAAGCTAGGAGCTTTCGGAAGTTAAAGGACCTTCACTAATTGCTTTTATCCACTTGTTTTCTACCATTGATCATCCCTAGCCTTGTGCTAGTGGTAAGAACCTTGATCTTGTTATTTTACTTCCATTCTAAGTGGTTAAAAGAAGGATCATAATGTTAATCTTGAAGAACATGAAGAACCACAATAAAACATGAACATAAGCTTAAATCCTAAAGAAACTAAGTTGTTTATATGTTGTTTAGCTTGTTGATTGTTATTTATTCATGTATATAATGTAGATCATCATATGATCTTGTTAGATCATGATTAAAAACATGATCTAGCAAGGTGAGAGAATAGAAATATTGTAGGATGATAGATCATCCACACATGAAGCATGAACTTGAAATAACAAAGTGGTTTCTTGAAAAATAATGATCAAAGTGAGTAGTAACACTTGTAGATCTAAAGATTTATGAATGGTCTTTCAAAGAAACCAAGTTAAAAATATAAGTTTTAGTAAAATTTGGTTCTTACATAAACAAACTCTATTTTTAGTGGTTAAACAAGTGTAGAAACACTTGTGTAACAAGAAGATTTCATAAAGAAACATTTTTAGAAAATATGATTTGAAGTTGTAAACATCTAACTTCTTTAAAAATGAAGTTTTTAAAGAACTAATCACATTTTAAAGGGTAACAAGACTTACTAAGAACACTAGTAAGTTACTACAAATTTTTACAAATATTCAAGTTCATGAAGTAGTAGAAAATGCATGATTTTGGCAAAATTGGTAAGTAAAGGTTGTTAGTTGATGATTGTGATGATTTTTACAAAAGAAAATGATATGCTTGAATGTATGGAAACCTCCATTTTTAGGGGAAACTATGGCAAAATTTTCTAAAAATATAAACACTTAGAAAATATTTATTGACCTACACTTACAAGTATATTTTAAACCATGAGTTTCCTACAAAAACTTTGCTATAATTTTTGATACAAAAATACAAATATTGGAGGTTAGTTTTCATAAATAAAAGTGACTAAATATGTATTTAGGAAATATATATTTAGAAGACACCATGTGTGTGATTATTTGTATATTTTGTGTATTAGTTATATTATTTTAGGACTTGAAATAATATAACTCATTAAAATACCAAGAATCACAATCCAAAATATTACCAAAATTCCAAGAAATAAATATACACATTTACACAAAAATATTGGTGAAACCGAACTATGGAATAAGACTTACAAAAATATTCCGGAATTTATTCACAAAGTATATTTTGGTAAATAATATTTTGGACACCAAGGAAATAAAAATATGATTTTTACAACTACTACAAGAATATATCATATATATATATATATTTTTTTTTTGGGTAAAGGGTTACCCCGGTGATTTTATATATCAACAACCAAAAACAAAGCAAGTAGTGTAGTGAATCTACACTAGTTCTATCATGAGGCATTCCCCATGAAAGTACACCAAAACACCAAACTCAACGACTACAAATCAATCACAAAAACAACTAGCCTAGCATCTAGAAAAATAACCAAAATAATTCAATAACTAGTCAGCCACCATCATCCAAAATCTCTTTGCCATGAACTTCCCATTCGCTTAAAAGCATGCGAACATTACCAGTATTCTTCAGTCTCACTCCCATTAACTTGTATCGAACCAATTGTATTATATGAGCACCAACAGTCTCTGGGGGTCTCAGCTGATTCTTGAAAATCCTAGCATTGCGCTCCTGCCAAATGACGTACGCAGTAGCCGCAACCACCACTCTAGCAACATAATCAGCGGCTAGTTTAGATTTGGACCGAATAAGTAACCAAGTCACAATATCAGCCCACTTAGGTCGCACCGAATCCATACCCACCTTCCGTTTCACCATATCCCAAACTTTTGACGAGTAATTACATTCAAAGAACAAATGGTTATGGGAATCGTTATTTGCATAGCATAGTAAACAACACATCATGTTCATATTTTTCCGTCGAGAGAAATCCCACTTTAGAATCTTATCCTGCGTAAGTAATTTACCTCGCATGATCAGCCACATGAGAAATGCATGCCGCGGTATACATTGAGCAAACCAGACAATAGTGCTCCATTCTACGTCCGTTTCCTTATACCGAATTGAGTTCCACACACACGAAGTCGAAAAGTCTTTCCGATCAGTACCATCACGCCACATGAACCTGTCAGGTTTGTTCGGGATGATACGAAATTGATCTAGCTGGATTAAAACTGGGAATAAGTCCCTCCAAGCAACCGGCCATTTCCACTCTCCATTTAATTGAATGTCAGACACCGAGGCCTCCAATCGAAATCCCGCATTAGCAATGGTTCTAGGCGAAATAAAATTCCCGAGTGGCCCTAGATCACTCCAAGAATCATACCAAGCCGAGGTTGTATTACCATTACCGATATCCGACCAAAAATGCTCTCTCATTTGCGGTCTAAGCTGGAGGAGTTTCCTCCATGAGTAGCAGCAATTCGAAATAGCTTTAGATATCCAGAAATTTTTACCTTTTAATCTGTAGCTGTGAACCCACTCCACCCACAACGACTTTCTTTTCGTAACAATACTCCAAATATGATTAGTCATGAGCGCTTTATTTACATCCCCTAACCGCCGAATCCCCAAACCGCCTTCATATTTAGGGAGACACACCACTTTCCAAGAAACCTTCGCTTTACCTTTTTGGAACACAAAATCTTGGGACCAAAGAAAATTCCGCATCTTCGTCTCCAATTCATGAATGACCCGAGTGGGCAATATAAAAACAGAAGACCAGAAAACATGCATAGATGACAATACAGAAATAATTAGTTGCAGCCTACCAGCAAACGAGAGTAATTTGTTTCTCCAATGCATAATTCGTTTATTAAGCTTTTCCATCATAGCACTACAATCTTTATAAAGAAGCCCTGACGAAATCAGAGGCACACCAAGATATCGCACAGGCAGGGATCCCTCCTTAAACGACATGATGTTCAGAATTGCATTTTTAATATAACTTGGGACATTACAAAAAAACAC
>JARYGA010015436.1:0-46820 GCA_030545235.1 Helianthus tuberosus | reverse complement strand
ACATAGAAAAGAATAACTAAGTCGATCTCTAATCCGTGCGTTGCGACGGACCTGCCAAATAAGAAAAAATAGATGCGTTGCGACGGGCCTATCAAACAAGAAAAAATAGATGAAAAAAATTGAACCCCGAAAAATTTAAAAATGAAATATTTAACGAATAACTTGTGAAAGATGAAAAGTATAAGGGACCAAGGTTGAAAGCAAAAAAGTGTTGGGGTTAAATTGGAAAAGATGAAAACTTTTGGATTAAAAGTAAAATAAATCAAAGGGGTTAAATTACAAAAGATGGACACTTTTGAATTAGAAGTGAAAAACCAAATTAATCAAAGGGTTACAAAGATTGAAATTGTTTATTATAGGTTACACACCAAGACACAAATATAGTGATTGAGGGTCGTGAATGTGATTATGCGATGCAGGCATGCAGCTGAGAGAGACTCAGAGAGAGGGAGATGTGAGATGCGATTTCAAAATTAGGATTTTTCAATTGTGGGGCATAACCCCAACCCACATCTTATATTTTTTAAAAAGAAATTGATAACATGTCTTAATGAGTGCTTAACATATTGACTGGTTTATAACCTTTTTAGGCACCAAATTTAGCAGGGCTTATCGTGTCGGCCTGTTTAGGACACGAAATCTGTTAAGGTCAAACATGAAACCTAATAAGGTTGTGTTAGTTCGTGTCGTGTTATCATGATTGAGTCTGAAATTGTCAGCTCTATGGTCATGGAGGGACTTGGGCGGGAAAAAAAGGGAGGTGCAATATGATGGTGATATGTGTCCATCTTTCTATTCATTTATTAAATGTGTTTTAATCACATCATAAAATCAAACATTTTTACCTTTAATTCGAGTATAATATTACTATATTTATATAAAAAAAGCAACACTATATTAAGGGGGTAGGGGTACTCCACTAGTGATGGTTTTCCATCACGCACAACATCCAATAAAGTTCTGCCTCGTCATCGAGCTTTATTCCATCACTAGTGATGGATTTTACTAGGGGTGCCCATCACTAGTGATGTGTGACACCTGGGTCACTGCGACCATCAAAAAAATACCAAGCCAATGAAATATTGTATTTCATACTTGGGATCTGTATAAATATGTGTATCTTTTGCACATATCAACCCTTGATCGATTTCAAGCTCTAAATCGCTTTCTGGAAGGTTATACGCGCACTGATGCGTAAATATAACCAGTTTAATGCGACAAATACTCCGGAACATCAACATATGCTTAACATACCTTAAATAACCTTTACATAACTTAGAAATAAGTTTTGAAGGCTTTGGTATGGCAAAAACAAGTTAAATCGCTTACAGGGACTAAACTTGACAAACTGCGAAAGTATGCCAATTTGAACTGTAAAAAACATTCCAGAACATGACCATAAGTTAAACACACCTTAAATATCCTTTACATAACTTATAAATAGGCTTTGAGGGGTTCGGTGTGCTAAAATAAACTTTTGGGTCATTTAGGGACTAAAAGCGTCAAAAAGTGCACAAGTTTGCATTTTCGCGCATAACTTACGTTCTGAATAGATCCGGACATCCAAAAATCTATGTAAGCACTAAAATATTTTATTTTAGTGTTTGGCATAAGAAAAATCCATTCGTCGCGCAATTTGGATCATTTTTCGCGCTTATGCGCATTCCGTCGTAATTAAGCAAACATCGCGATCGTACGACCAAACGAACTGACATCCGGCATATTTTTGAGCATGTTTCATGTCCAAAATGTTTAGGCATCCTTTTGGAGCCTTGAAAATGATTTAACGAGCCTTAAACATGTCGGAAATGGCCGTAATACGCAACGGGGACTGAAAGGTGAGCATTTGAAAGTGTTTGCTGATCAGGGGAACCCTAGCGTGACGCCTAGCCCCCCTAGCGTCACGCTAGGCCTCTTCTGATCAGCAAAGGTCATTTTAATCACAAGTTAACATCCCCTAACACCCTCCAAAGGTCAAGTGCCACATGTTAATCTCTTATGGTGGCCAAATTCAGTAACCACAACATTCCAACAAGTGTAGGGATGTGATCATTCCCTCTTCTCCAAGAAATGATCCTAACGGTGAACCGAAAACTATAAATACCCACATACCCCAACTTCATTTCTCACTAGAATCTGATCAATTGTGCTCTAAGTTGAAACCTTTGTTTCATACCTGAGCTATTTTGATCTAGATTAGCATTCGGGGACCCTTCGTAAGTGTTCCTTCGTTCTTTTATTGCTTTTCGAGTCCGAAAGTCAAACTTTGTTTGACTTTCTGCATTGACCAGTTTATGGTCGATGCGAAGTTTGTTTGAACTTCATAACGTGAGCGTAATCACGATGGTTATAGTCCCTAGTGACTATACCTACTGATTACCACGTTATCTAGGCTCAGGGACGAGCCGTAGTTTCGGTCAGAATACGTATTCATGCGTATTTTGTAACCAAACTACTTATGGGTATCAAAACCATTTGTTTTGATACCAAACCTGTTTTCTAAACTTAGTTAAGCATGTTTTTGCATGCTTAACTCGTCACTTTTAGTTTAGTACTTATATAGGGTCGTAAGGTAAGCGATCTAAACAATCGCTTATACTTTCGAACCCGACCCATTTGGTCGATCTTTAGGATCCGACCAAACACATTAGGTAACCATAGTATATAGGGAATAACCTTCCGAGGTTATACCTTATGGTCGGTTCGTTTAAGTAGTTGTATGATAGGTAGTTTATATGCCTTAGTTAAATTACCAAAATACCCCTTTGATGCCAAAATTCATTTTAAACATATGTAACATAACTTTTGACATCTAAATTGATTTGACAACAATAGTAGACATGTTAAGGAATATGTTACTTGTCATAGGACTAGTTAGGCGGTCCAAACGCGTTTTACGCGAACGACGCGTTAAAGTAGCATAAGCTTCCTAAACGGGTCGTAATGGGTCGTAAACATTTAGGTTAGGTTTCATTTAGTATGTAGGCTTTGTTAAACCATATTACACGAGTCTCCATGCTCGGTTGGTTTACGAACCCTCATTCTAACCGATCCTCCGACTTAGGTCCGGTTTATTAACATAGTTACCTATATTAGGTGCCGTTTGATTCCGTGATCTCTAGCATTGCTTGGTGGTTATCTTAGGACTTCTGAGCAATCTCAAGTGAGTAGATAGACCCCTCTTTTACTGTTTTCCAAACATTTTGGGGTGGAACACATGTGCCTACTTGTTACTTTCATGCTTTCCATGTTTTCACATCATATACTTGCTATGTTCATTAGTACATTTATAGTACATTATTTCATTACATTTCATGCTATGTATGTCCATTGTGTGCATACTTAGTACATTGTTTTACATTACATTTCATGCTATGTATGTCCATTGTGTGCATACTTAGTACGTCGTTTTACATTACATTTCATGCTATGTGAACCGTTGTAACCATTTGACTATGTGAACCGTTGTAACCATTTGACTATGTGAACCGTTGTAACCGTTTGTAGCTATTGAACCGTGTGACCCGTAATTGACTATACACAAACATTTCTACAATTGTTAAACATTTTACTTTGGTAGTTTGGTTTGAGTAAGTGATTAAGTAACGAGGCGTGTGTAATATGATACAAGCATGGTGGATACGCCGCTGGTACTTCCTATATATAAGTGTTTGTATGGTATTACATATCGTAGCGTTATTTGAATCATTTCAATTTGGACATATAACATTTTATACAAACAACATACTTTTCACAATACATTGTTTTACAAACAACTTATCTTATACAAACTCATTTTACATGGTTATTCATTTAACCATACATTATTCTCTTATTTATACATAGCATATGATCTTATCGTTTTTCAATTGATTTACAAGACAAAGCAAATTACAAGGTTCATGACTAAACATTTTCTCAAACATAAGTCATGAATTCTATTTTCACAAAACCTATGTATCTCACAGGCATTTTTATGCTGACGTACCTATTTTCACATGTGTTTTCAGGAGATGAAGCATAGGACTTATCAAGACATACTTAGGCGGACCTGTGCCTTAGTGACTTAAAACGAGACAAGAACTAGTTAATTTATGTTATGTACTCTTTGTTTCTTGTTTAAAACAATGTAAACTCTCGTGTTTGATTAATAAAACAAAACTTCAATTGCCATGGATTTGAAACAATTAATTCTGTTACAACACTCCCCGACGTTTCCGCCACGTTTGGTTGTCTCACGTGGTCGGGGTGTGACATGATGTTTTTTTTAATTATAAATTAACAATAAAACTATAAAACAATAAACTTATAAATTATAAATTATAAATTTCATTTAAATAAAAACAATATTTCTAGACATATTTTAGGTTACAATACAAAAAGAAAACCTACTCCTCGTCCGAATCCGGAAATTCCAAACCTAATGAACCTACAAGTTCAACTAAATCATATTTCAACCGAAAGTGAATTTCTTCATTACGCAAGTCTTGTTGGACATTTTCGGAAACGGGAGCTTGTGTGGGAGGATCCGGCACCCAATCTGGAGATATTGCACGTCCATCTTCTTTTATTAGCATATTGCGCAATATGATACATGCATATACTATGCTATGGATTGTTTTTTTATTCATCGTATGAATCGGTCGGTTTAGTATCCCCCATCTACCCTTTAAAACACTAAAAGCCCTCTCAACATCTTTTCTTGCCGATTCTTGCAAATTCTTGAACGTCTTTTCTTTAACCTCGACTGAAAATGAAGGAGCTTTCACAAAAATAGACCATGATGGGTAGATACCATCCACAAGAAGATAGCCTTGTCTGTAATATCTTACGTTAACAAAAAATGGACAGAAGGGTGCGGTACCATCTGTTACGCTTTGAAACAACAGCGATGTGTACAAAACATTAATGTCGTTGTTTGAACCAGGAGCACCAAAATATGAATGCCAAAACCATAAATCATTCGAAGTCACCGCTTCAAGTATGATGGTTGGTCTTTTGGCATCACCCCTAACATACGCCCCTCGCAACTCTCTTGGACAATTTCTCCATTTGATATGTGTACAATCGATGTTATCGAGCATCCCCGGAAAATGTCATCTAGCCTCATGCGCAACGTAAATACGTGCGATGTTGTGTCTCATCGGTTTATGTAGAAACTCTTTGGCATACAATTTAATGGTCGTGTTACAAAAGAATTGCAAACACTCACGTGAAGTTCTGTCCGACATTGCTAAGTATTCATCAAATTGATCGGGAGGGTTACATGTCGCTAGTTGGCGAATGGCGGATTTGTATTTTTGTATCGGCATGAAATTTCGTTTGCCCCTCTCGTCATAACGTTCTTGAAACCATTCTTCACTTGCTTCGATGTCTCCAACAATCTTTAAAAATAAATATTTTGGTAAACGAAACCGATCTCTAAACGTTTCGGCATTGTAGACCGGATTCTCCACAAAATAATCCTTCGTTTAACACTTTGTTGGCATGTATACGATCACGATCCACAATTTTCTTCTTTCGGTGGCTCGAACCTTCAAGTTCGTTATGCATCTTTTCAAAAAATTCAAGCGTGTCATTGTCGGAAGACATAGAGCTATCGGTGTCTAGCGGAAAGGAATCGGTTGGAAATTCCGTTTTTAAAATTATGCAACATTGTATTTTTGTAGGTGAAAAGGATTGTATTTTTTGAGGTTTGAAGATTGAATGTATATAAAAAATGGACAGGAGGGTTTTTTTTTATTTTTTTATTTTTTTTATAAAACTCCTCCTTCCAATGGTCACATAACAATGACTCTCATCACCAACGGTAACAAAATCACGCGTGATCATGGCAACGTGTTTTAAATTCCACGCGTCATAAACGGGGGCGGCGGCGGTGTTTAACGTTATAAAACACATGGATCTTGGTTCATCACGCTGCGCCCCAGGTGGCCTAAGTGTGTTATTTTACCATAAACTGTAAGATTAAATATATTATGTAACAATATTTAATCTATAGCCATTATAATCATTTACATAATAAAGATCAAAATATATAATAACCTATTATTTAAATTAGTTGGTAATTGTTGATGGACCATATTACCCTTAGTAACTAATTAGGTTTCCTTCTGGGTGCTTATATAAGGAGAATTAGGTGGAGGTTAAAGGGTTACTCAGTTACACACCCCATAAGCATAACATCATAATTCGACTTCCTCTCCTAACCGATACCCTTTTCGGTTCTCTAAGCCCCATCATCAGTCAGTACCCTAAGGAGGAACCAAATCACGATGACAAGCATGTCGAACTCCATTACTGGATTCTCCACTGGACTTTCTGCTGTGACAGGTATGATTTACTGTTTTCCCTCATGCTCAAACAGAACTGAACCAACATGTGGTATCAGAGCATATGTTGATTAGTCGGTTCTGTTTTCGTATCCATTAATTCTGGGATTGAAACTTGGAAAACGGATTTTTTTTGTAACTTTAATCTATGACAGCCGGTTTCGAGTCATGAAGATCGACTCGAGATCTCTGTTTTCGGGAAAAAGATCATTTATATGTTCGTTCGAAATCAACTGGGTAATATTATAACCGAAATCTGTTTAAGAAAGGCTTTAAAATTCAGGTTTCGGGTTCCAGAATTTTGTTTTTTATGTTTAGGGTTCATCGCATGTTCTTAGAAAATTCGAAAATTCTGTTATGATTTGGAATATGATTCGGATTATTAAGTGTTTTTTTCCTATTTTGATCTAATTTTGTCCTCTTAAATTTCCGAAAACTGTTATTAGATAAACAATCATGATTTTCGAAATATTTGGTAAAGATTAGATCAGCACTGAAATAGGAAACATTATCACATAATCCCTTAGATTTCGAATTTGCAGTTATGTTATCACAATTCACAGCTGTTAACAGGAAGTTTCGAGACCATCAGATTGCGACTCGAGACCATCAGTCTCGACTCGAGACAACAAGGTCTCGACTCGAAATCATCAGGCCATTAAACCATTACAACTCGAGACAGAGGTCTCGACTCGAGACCATTAGATCTCGACTCGAGACCATAACGTGACAACTCGAGACCATAATGTGTCAACTCGAGACAAAGGTCTCGACTCGATACCATAAGGTCTCGACTCGAGACCATAAGGTCTCGACTCGAGACAAAGGTCTCGACTCGAGACAACAAGGCTGTGACTCGAAACCTCATTATTTTAAGTTGTTTAATGTGATTTGCTATTAAATAAATGGTTTTGTAATTTACTTAGTTAATTTAATCAGAATCAGATAATGTTTTGCAAAACCAGAATAGCTTAACTTGAATGAGTTTTTGATATATCATTTCTGGCCAAAGCTGACTTGATACATCTACTTATCGTTCAAGTATTACGAAAGCTATGTTGTGTGTGCATCATAAGCATGAATGTCTTAATTTCTGGCCAAAGCTGATTTAATTCATTCATAGATGGCATACTCAACAAGTGCATAACTAAAGTGATTGTTTCAATTTCTGGCCAAAGCTGATTTGTTACAAACACTTTGCACATATGCTTAAATGATTACACTTCTGGCCAAAGCTGTTTTGTTTTCGTTTAAGTAGAATTTTTTTTTTAGCTAAGTCTATTATTTTGATGTTAGTAATAGACAATATCACAACTTCATAATGTAAAATGGTCATTATTTATGCCTGCCTTAGTTTAACGTGCCCTTAGATCACATTAGGACTTCTTCATTTATATCATAACTTGCTCATCTTATTTCCACTATCAGCACCAAATTGCGGAATTCCACCTTTGACTGGTGATAACTTTGCTGCATGGAAGGATGCTCTCATGCTTACTCTCGGGCTGCTGGATTTCGATTATGCTCTAAGAGAGGATAAGCCAGCGGACCTTACTCCACAAAGTACTGCTGCTCAGCAGTTAACTCATGACAAGTGGACTAGGTGTAACCGCATGTCTCTCATGTTTATGAAGCAGTCCATAAGCAATGCAATCAGAGGAGCTATTCCTGATTCTGAAGATGCTAAAACCTACTTGGAACATGTGGAGGCTCAGTTCAAGGGGACGTCTAAAGCACACGCTAGTACTCTTATTCTCAAGCTGGTGACAACTAAGTATGATGGGAGGAGTGGCATTCGCGAGCACATCATGATGATGAATGACATGGCCAATAAGCTGAAGGGACTGGAAATGGAAATCAGTGATGGTTTCCTTGTTCATTTCATCATTACTTCGCTTCCTTCGTCCTTTGAAGCATTCAAGATCAATTACAACACTCAGAAGGATAAATGGACGATGAGTGAGCTGGTCGCCATGTGCGTACATGAGGAAGAGCGTATGAGGATGGATCGCCATACTGATGTTGCCAACTTCACTACCTCCAACTCTAAGAAGAGGAAGAACAATTATCAGAGGAAGGATGCTTCTAAAGTCCAAAGGCCTAATTCTAATCCTAGTACAAGTGCAGCTTCCAGCTCTAAGAACTCCTTAGGCAGTATCCGCTGCAAGTTCTGTAAGAAGACAGGACACATGCAGAAGGAATGCCCTGACTTTAAGGAGTGGCTGGCTAAGAAAGGTAACGATTATTTTATGATACTTGAGTCCTATAATTTAAGTGTTCCTGCTAATTCTTGGTGGTTTGATTCTGGTTCTATGGTTCATGTTACCAATTCTACTCAGGGATTCCTTTCAATCCGGAAGCTGGAAAGAAACCAAAGAACGCTTAAGGTTGGGGATGATCGAGAATTAGAAGTGAAGGCCATTGGAACATTACAATTAGTTATGAAAACTGGTTTATGTATTAAACTTTATGATACCTTATATGTTCCTGAGGTAACTCGGAACCTTGTATCAGGACCAAAGTTAGACATGGACGGTTTTATTGTTTCCCATGGTCATCGCAAACTCTCTATCCATTATGATTCTGTTCTTTATGGTACTGGTATTCTGGATGGTGGTCTCTATAGATTAGAACTAGACGATAACTTTTCCAAATCTTTGTTGTCATATAATATTAATGAATCACTCACAAAGATGGAAGAGAAACGAGACTTAGAAACTTCATCCATGTTGTGGCATCAGCGTTTAGGCCACATTTCAAAAGAACGATTAAATCGTCTTGTGAAGGATGAAGTCTTACCTCCTCTCGATTTCTCTGATTTTGGAACATGTGTCAAATGTCTTAAGGGTAAAATGACATTAGCGAATAAGAAAGGTGCCACTAGGAGCTCTAATTTATTAGAACTCATTCACACTGACATTAGTGGTCCCTACCAAATCGCTGGCATAACAGGACATACTTCATTTATCACTTTTATTGATGATTATTCTCGTTACATGTACTTGTATCTAATTAAGGAGAAATCTGAATCTCTAACAACTTTTAAAGATTATAAGGCTGAAGTTGAAAAGCAATTAGATCGTCAGATTAAAGTTGTCAGATCAGATAGAGGCGGTGAATATTATGGACGACATACTGATGTGGGTCAAGCTCCTGGTCCATTTTATGAGTTTTGTAAGGGCCAGGGGATTGTGAACCAATACACCATGCCTGGTACACCTCAGCAGAATGGTGTCGCTGAAAGAAGAAACCGTACCCTTATGAACATGGTGCGCAGTATGTTAGCCAACACTAATTTACCATTATTCCTCTGGACTGAAGCGTTAAAAGCAGCTGTTCATATACTCAATAGAGTTCCTTCTAAGTTTGTCTCTAAAACTCCTTATGAACTTTGGACAGGAAGGAAACCGAGTCTTAAATATATGAAAGTATGGGGCTGCATTGCTGAAGCGAAGCTTTACAATCCTTTCCTAAGGAAACTTGACCCTAAAACAGTTACCTGTTTCTTTATCGGGTATCCTGAGAACTCTAAGGGTTATCGTTTCTATTGTCCTTCCCATGTCACCCGTATTGTTGAAACCAAGCGTGCCGCGTTCCTGGAGGATTTCAAGGTCAGTGGGAGCAGTACCAACCCTTACGAAGAATTGCAAGAAGTACAAGACGCGGGGGGGAGAGACTCGTCGCTTACCATTACTCCGATTACTCCTCTTGTACCCAATGCAACTACTGTACCTGAAGCTACTGCACCAACTCCAAATTTACCTCTACAATCAGAACCCATTATACCTCATGACGAAGGCACATCAAACGCTCAAAACCAAGACAACGCTGAACCCGATAATCCACTCAGGAGGTCATCTAGGCAAAGAAGGCCTACTAATTGGGATGATTATGTTACCTACCTGACTGAAATGGATGCTGGAAAGCTCAATGATCCTATCTCTTACAATGAAGCCATTAGCAGTGATCAGTCTTCTGAATGGAATAAAGCGATGATTGATGAGCTTGAATCCATGAAGAAAAATGACGTTTGGGATTTGGTAGAATTACCCAACGGAGCCAAACCCGTAGGATGTAAATGGGTATTCAAAACAAAACTGGATCCGAATGGTAACGTTGAACGCTACAAAGCGAGATTGGTTGCAAAGGGCTACACTCAGAAAGAGGGAATTGATTATCAAGAGACGTTTTCACCTGTCTCTCGTAAAGATTCATTAAGGATCGTCATGGCCCTAGTAGCTCATTTCGATTTGGAGTTACATCAGATGGACGTTAAAACCGCTTTCCTTAACGGAGATTTGGATGAAGATGTTTACATGAAGCAGCCTGAAGGTTTTAAACCTGAAGGTCAGGAGCATCTAGTCTGTAAGTTGAAGAAATCCATTTACGGGTTAAAACAAGCATCACGTCAATGGTACCTCAAGTTTGATGAAGTCATGAAGAAGCAAGGTTTTATGAAGAATCAAGTGGATCAATGCACCTACCTCAAGATGAGTGGGAGCAACTTTACTATACTTGTCCTTTACGTAGATGATATTCTATTGGCAAGTAATAGTTTAGACATGTTGCATGAGTCGAAGCGGTTACTTTCGCATAACTTCGACATGAAGGATCTCGGAGAGGCTTCTTACGTCATTGGCATCGAAATTCACCGAGATAGACACAAAGGGATCTTAGGATTGTCCCAGAGGGCCTACATAGATCGTGTCCTTACGCGTTACAACATGCAACAGTGCAAACCCTCCGTCGCTCCAGTAGTTAAGGGAGATGTTTTCGGTTCATTCCAGTGTCCGACAACAGAGGTTGAGAAGGAGCAAATGAGCCAGATACCTTACGCGTCAGTAGTCGGGAGCTTGATGTATGCTCAAGTCTGTACTCGCCCAGATATTGCTTATATTGCTGGAATGTTAGGCCGTTATCAGACTAATCCTGGCCTAGATCACTGGAAAGCAGCTAAGAAGGTACTTCGATATCTGCAAGGGACGAAAGACTATAAACTGACTTATAGAATAAGTGATCATTTAGAAGTGGTGGGCTATTCTGATTCTGACTTTGCAAAGTGCAAAGATGACAAGAAATCCACTTCGGGCTATATCTTTATGTTAGCAGGCGGCCCTATCTCATGGAAGAGTCATAAACAACAGTTGACCACAACTTCCACAATGATGGCAGAGTACATTGTTGTTTATAACGCAACTTGTCATGGAATGTTGCTTAGAAATCTGATCACTGGACTCAAAATCGTTAATTTCATTTCTAGACCATTGAAGCTTTATTGTGATAATTCAGCTGCCGTTAGTTTCTCGAACAGTAACAGTTCGACTGGAGCTGGTTTATATCTCGATACAAAATATCTGTTCGTACGTGAACGAGTTGAGGAAAATAATCTTTGTATCGAGTATATTAGTACTAAGGATATGCTTGCGGATCCGATGACTAAAGGTCTCCCTCCTAAGGTTTATGAAGAACATGTTCGTAATATGGGATTTTGTAAAGACCTTATTTGAGCATATTGTACTAGCTTATGTTTTATGTTAATGAAATTTCCTCAGTTTGATTTTGTATGTCTCTTAGAATATGTTCAACCGGTATAATGGCATATTGACAAATGAAGTTACAAATCAAACAAAGGGCTTACGCGTATTTTGATCATGACGATTAGGTTTTAAATTAAGGCTATAGTATGATTAATGGGGGTCCTGAGTCGCATAATGATTCAACGGCTGTATTTTTCTGCTATAGTACTTGTTTAAGGCTAAAATGAGTGTTAACTCCTGATCAGGCTTATCTAATACTCATAGTAAATGATTACTCGGCTAAGTGGGAGAATGTAAGATTAAATATATTATGTAACAATATTTAATCTATGGCCATTATAATCATTTACATAATAAAGATCAAAATATATAATAACCTATTATTTAAATTAGTTGGTAATTGTTGATGGACCATATTACCCTTAGTAACTAATTAGGTTTCCTTCTGGGTGCTTATATAAGGAGAATTAGGTGGAGGTTAAAGGGTTACTCAGTTACACACCCCATAAGCATAAGATCATAATTCGACTTCCTCTCCTAACCGATACCCTTTTCGGTTCTCTAAGCCCCATCATCAGTCAGCACCCTAAGGAGGAACCAAATCATGATGACAAGCATGTCGAACTCCATTACTGGATTCTCCACTGGACTTTCTGCTGTGACAGGTATGATTTACTGTTTTCCCTCATGCTCAAACAGAACTGAACCAACATAAACAACACACTAGCAAACTAGCACCAAGTAAAACCAACACAACAATAATACAACAGCAGCAAACAGTATAGGACCATGCTAGCGCCAAATAGAACCAACACAACATTAACATACTACACAACAAACCAGCACAACAATAATTTTCACAAAATCATAATAAAAGTTTCACAATATCATGAACAACTTTAATAATGTCATCTAAATCGATCTAATCGATTACATAAAGTATCATACGTTGTTTAAAAAAAGACAAACAGTGATAATATGAATACCAAAGAAGTATAATTTGACGGAGCGGTTATTAGATCGAGAAGCTAGGCATGTGGGACTAGGGCCATGAGCCAAAGCAATGACACAAAGAAGTATAATTTTATGATTACGAACAAGTTTTGGAGTAACATCGCGTCGTGAATTGAAACATAGACATCGGAAGAAGAGGCGGCCGGTGGCGGGTGAACAATAGAGATGACCCTGGTCTCTGGGCAACAACCACTACCCCAATGATAAAATTAGGCGGTCGTCGGGGGTTGCACGTGTGCTGCGTTCCTCGAGGAAACTGGGGAGGTGAGAGAGATAAAAAGTTCTAAGGATTTAGAATTAGTGGCGGAGCTTGACCAAAAGCTTCAAGGGGGCGTAAAGTGATGGGACCGAATTTTTTTTTCCTATCGTTATGTTTCGGGTCGGGTCAGGTCGGCTATTCGATTCAAGTCGGGTCAAATAATAATAGTTCAAAATAAAACTAACAAAAAAATCATTCATTCAAAGGACTAATAATACATTAATTAATTCATCATCAAAGTATCAAGTTAATACATGAACAATATATTAATATCATGTCATCAAGTACTAATAATACATTAATTAATTCATCATCAAAGTATCAAGTTATCTATTAAGTATTTTAGATCTTGTCATTTATGTAATTATAATTCTCATTCATGAATAAAAATAAATAATGCATTCCTATAATCCAATTAACAATTAACAATAACTATAAAAGAATAAAGAAAAGAATTGTTACCCAAATATTGGTGGAACCGTGAATCACTGAATTGCAAATGGATAAGGCTGGTACACCACTTCCCAAATTGTGAAATTGGCCCAAAAGTCTTATCGGAGAACTGAAGAAACAAAAGTCAGAACCAAAAGTCTTGCGGCAGGATGCAGAAACAAAAAGCTACGGCGGCTGGGAAAAAGATAAATAATATTTGATAATTAATAATTGGATAAATTACACTTTTCGTCCTTTATGCATGTAGCGGGTTACAATAGATGACCTTTAACTTTGATAATTACAGTCACAGTCCTTTATTAGTAAAATCTGTTACACCTTAGGTCCTTTGACCCTAACCTGGTTAAAACTTTCAGTTAAGTGAGGTCATGTGCAACCCATATGAGGGCAAAATAGTCATTTAATACAAAAAAAAATCAAAATTTAAAAACTTATATAAAAATTTAACTCACCATCATCATCTCCCTTGTGCTCTCTATCTTTCTCCCTTGTACTGTACACTCTCTCTTTCTACATACCAGTTCTTCTCTCTCTCTACATACCAGTTCTGTTGTTTGATTATAAACCAAAACCACCATCATCATCTTACCGTCATCACCAACACCGTTGACCACCTACCCGAACCACCATCATCATCTCACCGTCATCACCAACACCGTCGACCACCTACCTGAACCCTGTTGTTTGATTAATGAGCGATTTCTTTAGAGAAAACAAGAATTGCGAGTTTAGGTTTTCTCAATCAAGTCAAATTGCAGAGTACAAAACCACACACCATACATCGGCTGTTTCAGATTCTGAACTTAAAAACCATTTAGGGGTTTTCAATAAACCTGATGTCGTCGAGAATCACCAGGTACGACAATCAGTTTATCCTTCTTCCTTTCAATTGTACATTACAAAATCGCACTATACATCAGTTGATATTTGATTTGTTTTGAAATAAACAAGAATTTGCAGGGTTTTGTGAGAATTGCGAGTTTAACTATTTAAGGTTGATATTTGATTTGTTTTGAAATGAGCCAGTGGACCATCTAACAAGCACCAATCAAGCTATAAATAAGAAACTATACAAATACATGAATCAAAAGAATGGTGACTGCAGATAACATATTCTTCCAAAAAAGTGTTTCTGTTTACTTTTCAATACCAATTGGTCTTCAACACCATTTGACCCGATTCATCAGTCTCAAAAAGCCGACCCGCTAACTCATCCCAGTTATCTCCTTCTTGATGACCCGATCGGAGGAGTGTCTTCTGGAACATTGCGGAAGGTTCCATATTCGTTGGGCGAGTGCAGCAGCCTTTGCTAATGTTGCTTTGTGTTCCTCTGGATGCTCAATGGCTATTGATGAACTTCATTCCATTCTTTGTTTTGGAGAGAGGGAGAAAGAAACAGGGAGATGGATGAGTGATTAGGGTTAGGAATTGGGGAAGATATGTTATATGTGTAATTTTTTGTTTTATTTATTAAATAAAATTGAAATAAAAGCATGAAATGACCATGATACCCTTAAGTGAATGGATTTAACTTAAATTTTTAACCTGGTTAGTCTTAAAGGACGAAAGGTGTAATGAGTTTTATAAATAAAGGATTGTGACTGTAATTATTAAAGTTAAAGGTTATCCATTGCAACCCGCTACAAACATAAAGGACGAAAAATGTAATTTATCCTTAATAATTTGGTATTAAGTTTGTTGTGTGGTGGGTAATCTAGGGTTAAACAAATAAAATAAGAGTTAAAATATATTTACCAAATTACCCACCATTTAGGAAAAATAATTGGGTGGGCGATCCTATATAAATTTTAAATTTTCAGACGAAAAATCAGACCATATACACACTTCTAGCCGAAACATTGGGGTGGGCGGGTGCACCCCCAGGTAACCATAATGCTTCGCCCCTGTTTAGAACGTCAATTATCAAGAGGTAGAATAAATGGATATTAGAATGTTAAAATAAGGTTCAGAGGACGATCCAGTGAATGTTTTTGTGATTTGGAACTTTTAGGCATGTTAGTGAACTAAAATTCCCTTACCCCTTAAATTTTAAGATGCGACGTGTCATGATATGATTGGTTCTTAGACAGATTCAACCTCTCATTTGAACATCCCAGGAGGCTCGCCGTTTTTAACCTAAGAAATAAAAGTAGAAAACAAGGTCAAACGAATTTCGATTGAACTTATTCTAGTGGCTTTGAAACGGTTCGTCAAATCTTATATAAATATATGTTAAAAATATAAAAATAATCTATATTTCATGTATCATAATTGTCATTATGCATGTCAAAACAAAAACCGACTCCTTAATAAATATGAATTTTAATTATCTTAGCAAATTCAAATATCGGTTTCTTTCTTCAAACATGTTAAATTTTCACAATACTTAACTTGAAAACTCCATCCATCATAAATTCTTATTGGAAAAACACCAAATTCACTTTCTACTCTATTTCCTTTGACCTTCATACACATTTCCTCCCAACATTGACTCTTCCTCCTTTTCATTTTCCCTCATATTATGACCCTTTTGCCCTCACACAAAATCCACACGCATTTCCACAATATAAAACACACACCACTCCTCCCCCTCTATCCCAACTCACAACAAAACATACATCATAATGTCTAAACAACAAGAACAACAAGCTCTCAACGTGCCCTACACCACACCGATCATCATGGAACATGATCACGAAGGGAAATATATCCCTCATGACGACGACGTCGTCTTAACGTCCAACGGATGTTTCCGCCTCTTCTTCTGCTGCTTCGACAACCATCACTACCAATACCAAGACGGTGAAACCGCGGGTTTCTTGTACCAGAAACAATCCGGGGATCTGATCAATCAAGACACGTGGTTCATGAAACATGCCAAGAGTTTGAAGGAGTATTCAGAGCTTGTTGCAGGACCCAAGTGGAAAAACTTCATCAGAAGGTTTAGTAGGAAGAGGAATAGATCTAACGCTAATACGACGCCGTTTCAGTATGATCCAAAAAGCTATGCTCTTAATTTTAATGACGCTAGTAATCATGAAGATGATGATTTGTTGCCTAGAAGTTTTTCTACGCGATTTGCGCCTCCTTCAAGATCTACACAATTATAATGTTTTTTTTGGTTATAAATCACAATTCGATTTATTGTTTGTTTTCTTCTCACCCACTTTTCATCAATTTTATCGATACTGTATATTTATCTATATTCTTTTCATGAATTCTGTATATTTATCTATTGAATTCTTGATTTTTGATATATTTGATTGATATATCGAGATTTTTTTTTGTCAAATTGGTTAACCTTACCAATTTAGTGATATCAAGAACACAAATATGGTAAAATTAATTGAATGAAAAAAAAAAATTTGAATGAAACTCTAAATTGGTATGTTTTGACTTTGTTTTTTTTTTTTTTTTTTTTTTTCTAAATATAGTGATTTAACTCATTTTATATTTTATAAAATGGTTATATATTTATCTTTTTTTTTTGAACGGCAAATATATTTATCTATAGGGTTACAATAAATTAGCACATTTTAATTTATATCTTGGACAAAAAAAAAACGAAAATCTCACTGTTTAAGCCTAAATTTATTTGTTGTCCCGAAGAAAAAGAAACCTGAATGTCGTGTACACGTAACATTATTTAATTGTTTTCAGTCTTTGATTGCATAATTGTAGCAAGGAGATGTTAAAAAAATATATTAAGTGTCATAAACGTAAATCTCATATATATTAAAATCAATATTAGTTGCACCTAGAAGTAGAGTAGAGGGGAATTTTAAAGGTAACGTATACTTTAAACTAAAATAAAAACTATTTTATTTCTATTTGTTTTTCAAATCTATTATACCTTTGGTCACTAAACTCGAGTTCAATACACATTGAACTCGTAAACTCGTGTCTTAAAAACGGATTCAACACCCATTATCAATTAGACACATGTCAGTTAAAAGGTAAAGTAAGGTGCGATTCGTAACTCTGGATTTAAAGTTCACGACATGTAACCCCGTATTTAAGCATGAAAAGTTGTCAAGAAGAAAGGAACACATTTAATATACATGTGTGTATTTAATGACACACAAAAGAAGAAGAAAAACGGATCAATGGAACAACACACCACAATTGTAATCTTGAACAATGAACATTCTCAATGAATTCAAAGATTTAAAAGACTAACCGAGAGAGTGGTTATTGCTTTCAAGGAGTATAGTGTAGTGGTAATGTGTTTTCTCTCTATTTAAAATACGAATGTTTAAATTCTGTAATTATACAATTATATAAGTATTTAGGAGTATGTTAATAGGGGACGGTTCATTTGAGAAGAAAATTTAATGGAGAAGAAAAGAACAAAGGGTAATTTTGTAAAACATTAAATAATTTTTTCACTTATCTCATTTAGTATCATTTTTGACTAATTAATTAGTCATAAAGACTAGTATTCTCTACACTAACTTTTTTTGGACATACACATCAAAAGTTATCTTACATATTTCGAAATTCATCCTACACGTTGAAATTTATCCTACACAACTTTTAATTTATCCTGCACAACTCGTAATTTATCCTACACTTTAAATTATTTTATTTTATTTTTTTGTAAAAATATATATTTTGATGATAAGTCACAAAAAAATTAATTTAGTTAGCTATTAAAGAGAAAGACTACAAATTAATGACCTATGTAGATTTACCAATGTATTCTTATAGTAACATTAAATAATTATATTAAATAAAGTAAAATAAAACATTTTTATTGGTTAAAGTTTTTTATTTTTTCTTTTTAAAAAAAATTGTTCTCATTTAAACTCCCTACTACGTTAATATGTCTTTAAAAAATTGGTTATTGTAAACTTTTATGTAAAAAATATAAAATAAATAAATTTGGTGTTCCGTTATTAATATGCTTCATATTTTTAAAGATTTTTATTCGAACCTCCACGTGTACATATACCGCTACGGCGCTACGTGTTTTCAAGTTTGGCAGGCGTTAAGTGGGACCAGCAATTGGCATAAAATAAAGGGCAAATACCACAAAAAAACCAATATACTTTCTGTATTTTCTCACAAAAGTCCCTCAACTTATATTTTGCATATAAAAGTCCCTTAACTTGTTAAATTTGAACATTATTATGATTATTTTAAAAAAAAGAGAATTGGTAACCGTTTTTTAATCAATTTCTCGTTGTTTTTTCTTGTTGTTTTATCTTATGTGATATGAAATTGTTTTTAGAAGCCACCATGAAAGTGGATGATGACATTAGTGTTAAACAAAATCACCCTTTAATATTTTCCTCATAATTGTTGAGTTTTAAGTTCGTATCCATTAGTTTGCTTACTCACTATAATATTTATTAGTTTTTCTCAGTAGATATCATCCACATAGATATCATCCCAACAATAACTACATAATAAAGAGAAAAAAACAAATGTCTAAATAATTTGCTTTCATGTTTTTTTGACACGTAGATTGTCCATGTCAGCATTGTATATTTTACTTATATGTCACATCAGCAATAAATAGGCTATTATAAGTCATTTCACAATAATGTTCAAATTTAACAAGTTAAGAGACTTTTATATGCAAAAAATAAGTTGAGGGACTTTTGTGAGAAAATACAGAAAGTATATTGGTTTTTTGTGGTATTTGCCCTAAAATAAAAGACAAGTGGCATTATCTTTTTTGGAATCTTTTTATTTATTTTTAGGTTAAATAATACTGACGAGATCGAAGTACATCATTTGCACATTAATCGGATGCATTATTGGCTTCATATATATATATATATAGTAGGTTTTTACCCGGGATTGCTTCCCGGGCTCGGGAAAGTTATTTAGATTAATTAATTACTATTTGTTATTAATACGACCGCATTACATCAACCATCTCATTCGATTCAACAAAAATGTCTTGAAATCACCGCATTATATCATGAACTCATATTAGAGGACAAACAAAAGCACAACAGGACCATATGAATAACATCATTTCCACTTTTACATCAATGCACTTACATGATAGGGTGATTTGAGATTTTGAAAAAATCTTTGTTTTTGTACCTCTTTTACAAGATAAGATGTTGACCAAATTTGAAACAGATGTTAACCAAAAGTCAATAAGATATTGACAAATAGTCAAACAGATGTTGAGCTTAAACAAATGTTTGGTTTAAGACCAAACATCTGTTTATGGCGAAACATCTGTTTAAGGTCAAACATCTGTTTAAGTCCAAATATCTGATATAGAAGAAGAACATCTGTTTAAGGCAAAACATCTGTTTAAGGTTCAAACATGTGTTTAAGGTCAAACAACTGTTTAAGTCCAGACATTTGATATAAAAGGCCAAACATCTGTTAAAGGGCAAACATCTGTTTAAGCCTTAACAGATGTTTAACTTGTTAAGATCTACTGTCTTCTAACACAGTTTTCCTCTTCAAAACATTGTTGAACCTAACATAGGTTTCCATTAACTATTGACCAAAAGGCAAACAGATGTTCAAACCACCATTTGTTATTGAAGTTCTTTAAAAAATTAGATAGAATTCAAGAAAATGGAACAATGACTTAAAGAACTATAATTTAACACATAATCTAATTGGCCAAATATAAAACATAAAGTGCTAATAACAGTGTTTTATCATCTTAGCCATACATAGCAACAAAAACAACAAGTTAATAATTTAAGAAAAAAACCTACAACATCACCATCAAAAAATTCATAATTAGTATCTGATATCAGAACAGACTTAAAATGTGTTTGTTAAACTGATGTAACTTGATTTAATACTATCTTCTGTTGCGAAGACACGTATGTGAAATGCAACATATCACCAAACCTCAAGTTATTGTCAGTCATAAACTTTCGCTAACCTTCCAACGCATAACGTGGCTTCAATTCATTTAACTCCAACTTAACATCATAAACCTGCACAACTCCAACCATGTTTTGAACTTTCAAAGGATGAAGATCAAGAAAAAGACCTGCTCGTCTCGCAACTTCAGCAGGAAGACGCTACATGTATTGTGTGGAAAAAAATAATAGTCAGACAAATAAACGTAAATCATTAGTTTATTATAAAAAATGGTATACCAGCCTATAGTCTCCTTTGCGATCAAAATGAAAGAACTCAGGGTCAAGAGGATGTCCAGAATGTTTTTTTTGCAGTCTTTGCAATCTTATTTCTACGGTTAAACTTTTTTTGAACGTTGGCAGCTCTCTTCCCCTTGATGAAAAAGTAAACATATACATGTGAATTAAAGGAATGATCAATATATGCACAAAAAAAACAGTTTATATAACATATACTAATTAACTGGCAAGTATAGATACCTTAACTTTATGAACAGACGAAGAACATCCAGTATGATCACTTGTGTCGACAGGTAAGGCAGCATTTCCTTTAGTCCTATTCTTGACGACCTCCTTTCTCTCAGAAGTAAGTTTAGCTTTCTTCTTAACCTGTTGTCATAGAGTAAATTTAATAACAATAGTAATATAACAATCTTTAAGATGGTAAACTTACATCTTGGGTTTGGTTCAATCGTGAAGACATGCGTCTCTTGGACGTGCATTCGGCATTGGTTGTTAAGTTCTTGTAAATAATACATTATTGAATAAATATAACATCAGTAAACAGCATTACTAATAGTTGTAAAAACATTAAATTCTTATATGTGTTAAATTAAAAATAATTAATTTTAATAATTTAGCAAGTACCTGAGTAACGGTTGTACCTTCTCTTACAGAAACAACTTCTTCATCCTCATAGATGTCCTGGTCAACATTAATAAAATAATTAATATAAAGCTAAAAAATTAAAACTTTTATTGCTAATGCTAAATACTTACGTACCTTGAATGCATTATTAACATAATCAGCCTTCAATATCTCAATTACACTATCATCATCAGATTCAGGTTTCTTCAAAAAGCAAATCTCAATCTCATCTCTATAAACTACTACTTCAAAAACAAAATCATCAATCCTGCTAAACACAAGCAAATCATCCTCAAGTATCCCAACATCGTTGCACATTTCCGGCCATCCTCTAGAAAATACAAAGTGGGTATCAACTTTAGACACCTCAACATTCCAGTAGGAACCTTTGTAACATATTTGAAATTTCCCACTCGGTGGACTGTTTACGTAAAATTGTTCAATGAAGCAGTCTTCAATTACCTGGATAAAATTAAAAATAATGAATACTAAACGTGAAGTATGTATCTTATGAGAATAAGTGTTAACACGTTAAAGATGCAAAAGAATTGAAGTTAAGATCAATACTCATACCGTAAAACCAAATCTTGCATAACGATTAAAGGTGAAATAAGATTCCCCACACATGCCATTAACATAACATGAAAGTTCAAGTCCAAAATCACTTAACGGTTTGAAAACCAACAAAGTATCCCTCGGCAAATTGAGATCTTTAACAACAATGTCCCAACCGTCAGTTATTATCGGCGTTGAATTTTCTGTTCTGACCCTAACAACCCATTTTTTACCAGACTCATGATATACTTGCAACCTACTTTTTTGCCAACAATCTCCCCACTTTTGATTAGCAAAGAATATAGGTACATCCTGTATATAATTTTTAAATAGTGTAAGAAAATATAAACCATAAAAGAACTGTTAAATATATATCTCAATACAAATAAATTATGTATGTAAAAACATGTCATACCAGTTTCAAAGATTCTGGGTTACGAAGAAACTTAACAAATGTAGTATACATCATAAAACCTGAATCAGTAAAGATGTTAAAAGACTGTAATTAAAAAGCTGGCTTCGAAAATGAATATTAACTTTTTGTATTAACAGAGTATATAGTGAAATTAATCATAGAAACAGAGTATGAGTTAAAATTATTCTGCAAATAATAATTATTTTAACATGTTCTCAACAAATGATTCAAACACATAAGTAAACCCTTCTTGAATCTTGAATGTATAGCAATAAACATTTAAAATCGTATTAGTAGCAAGATAGGATTTAAATTAACATAGATTAAACAATACAAAGTTCATTACAATAGGAATGTACATACCAGTTACTGAAGAAAAAATAATCAAACCTCAGGTGATTGAAGTGTAGAAGACGGAGGAAAAGAAAATTGAAACCCTAGAAAATGACTGGGGAGAAGAGATTTTTGAAAGAAGAGATGATAGATGTTTGATGTGTAATGATGATGAAGAAATAGTGACGGTTGTGTTTTTCTCTTCCCGGTTATATATAAAACACTGAGGTGATGACATCTAACAACCTAACAGACTATAAACACTGATGCGAAAAACACTGTTAAATATAAACACTTAAACACTCTTAACATCCAAGTGTATAGGAATTTTATTTTATTAAAATAAAGATGAAACAACCGTTCAATTAATAGTAGAGATCAAACCACTGAAGTGATGTGAAATACAAAACTGTTCCTAAACACTGTTACATATAAACACTGATGCCATAAAAATGGTTACATATAAAACACTGAGGTGATGACATCTAACAACCTAACAGTCTATAAAACACTGATGCGGAAAACACTGTTACATATAAACACTGTTAACATAAACAAATAAAAAGAAACACAGAATAACTAAAGTTGATGCTGAACCACTGTTATGGTTTGACACTGTTATTGGACGTCATAAATTTCAGATTTAATTTCAAAGGTAAAAGTAGTGTATATTCTTATATGCTGCTTTATTAAAATAATTAAATATTAGAACTGATATGCACTGTAGGAAAAAAAAAGAGAGAGAACGAAAAATTTAACTTACCATTTTGCATATTTTGAATTTCAAAATTACTGATATTGTCAGTAACTACTGACTTGATATGAAAGCAAATGCCATAATGACTTTTTTAAATTTTATTTTAACTTTAATCAACATATAATAACCGTCAATTTGAAATTCAACATTTGGTTAATCAAATGTCCAAAGCTCAAGAAATCAGCATTAATTACTGATTTGATTTGAAACAAATAGTCATCAAGAATTTTTTTTATTTTTTAATTTAACTTTAAATTTTATCATGAAAATAATGTTGGTGGAACTCTTATGTAATTGGAATGTAAAGATTATGTAAAATGGTAATTTGATTGTAATTCTAGTTTTCATTTGATAATTTCAATGTATCACTAATTAACAACATCAAAAATAAAAACGTGAGCACTGACTATTTTTTAGGGAAACCGCTGATGGTTAATATCAGTGAATGTCAACAATGTAAAAGTGAGCAGTGGCTATTTTTTCCGATCAGTGGATACCAACTAGTTTTCGAAACACTGATGTTCGGTCAATCAGTGGTCAACATGGAGATTGAAGAAACACAGGTTGTGTATCCGCAGTGGAATACTTGAACAATCAAATGTTTGAACCAATTTCAAGAATACTATACCCAAACAATCAAGATGAGAAGCTTAATATTCATCAAAGTTTATATGAATTTTATTAGTATAAAGATGAAACAACCGTTCAATTAATAATACAGATCAAACCACTAAATTGAAGTGATAAATAGTGTTACATATAAACACAGTCTTTTAAATTACCATTTTGCATATTTTGAATTTCAAAATTACTGATATTGTCAGTAACTACTGACTTGATTTGAAAGCAAATCCATAATGACTTTTTAAAATTTTATTTTAACTTTAATCAACATATAATAACCGTCAATTTGAAATTCAAAATTTGCTTAATCAAATGTCCAAAGCTCAAGAAATCAGCATTAATTACTGATTTGATTTGAAACAAATAGTCATCAAGAATTTATTTTTATTTTTTAATTTAACTTTAAATTTTATGATGAAAATAAAGTTGGTGGAACTCTTATGTAATTGGTTGTCAACAATGTAAAAGTGAGCAGTGGCTATTTTTTCCGATCAGTGGATACCAACCAGTTTTCGAAACACTGATGTTCGGTCAATCAGTGGTCAACATGGAGATTGAAGAAACAGAGGTTGTATTTCAACAGTGGAATATTTTGAACAATCAAATGTTTGAACCAATTTCAAGAATACTATACCCAAACAATCAAGATGAGAAGCTTAATATTCATCAAAGTGTATATGAATTTTATTAGTATAAAGATGAAACAACTGTTCAATTAATAATACAGATCAAACCACTGAACTGATGTGATAAATAGTGTTACATATAAACAAAAGTACTAAACCCTGTTACATATAAACACTGATGCCATAAAAATGGTTTCATATAAAACACTGAGGTGATGACATCTAACAACCTAACAGTCTTTAAAACATTGATGCGGAAAACACTGTTATATATAAACACAGTCTTTTAAATTACCATTTTACATATTTTGAATTTCAAAATTATTGATATTGTGAGTAACTACTGACTTGATTTGATAGCAAATGCCATAATGACTTTTTTAAATTTTATTTTAACTTTAATCAACATATAATAACCATCAATTTGAAATACAAAATTTGCTTAATCAAATGTTAAAAGATCAAGAAATCAGCATTAAAATAGTGATTTGTTTGAAACAAATTGTCATCAAGAATTTTTTTTAATCTAACTTTAAATTTTATGATTAGAATAAAGTTGGTGGATCTTTTCCAATCAGTGGATACCAACCAGTTTTCAAAACACTGATGTTTGGTCAATCAGTGGTCAACATGGAGATTGAAGAAACAGTGGTTGTATTTCAGCAGTGGAATATTTTGAACAATTAAATGTTTGAACCAATTTCAAGAATACTATACTCAAACAATCAAGATGAGGTGTTTAATATTCATCCAAGTGTATAGGAATTTTATTAGTACAAAGATGAAACAACTGTTCAATTAATAGTACAGATCAAAACACTGAAATGATAGTATAAATTCTGTTACATATAAACACTATTAACATAAACAAAGATAGAATAAACACTGTTAACATAAACAAACATAGAAGATGTTTTGTTGATGAGGAACCACTGTTGTTGGAGAGTGTTTCACATTTAGTTGATCGGTGCTTGCCTGGACTTTGGTCTTGATTAGTGGTTCTTCATAATTGAACAGTGGATGATGTTCATCAAACTTTATGTACAACCATCCTTATATCCAACACTTGTTAGGCAGATCAGTGATGTGCCATATTAACTTGTTATAACCACTGTCATTGTAGGAAACTTAGCTGGGCAGTGCCTATTGGTGGAAAATTCAGTTTACCTACAAAAACTGATGAATTTAGAATAAATAACGCAAACTATTGTTAAGTCAAATAGCTGATAGAAAACTTTTTAACCACTGCTAGTAATTAAAACACCGATAGTGATTAACAAAACTACGTTTAATTGCTCAAATTGAGATGACGGGAGATCTGCAAAGGATTACAAATGAATCAATGCACCAATGAACAGTAAATCAAAACGTTAGAAATACCAAAAAAATAAATCACACCAATTTAAGTTACCTTGGTGATGTCCTAAACTTTTGCACTGGTATCACCTATCAACACACCTGGTATAACCTTTCCCATTTCCATCTCCTCAACAACCGTCCGGCAGAGGTTGCTTCTAATCAACAAACTCTATAATCCAACAAAAAAGGTTTGGAAAGACAAAGTACAAAACATATCAAAATAAATCTGCTCGTAATCACATGATACAACAAACCAAACATACCAGAGTCACCGATTAAGAGGAGGTTGTACAAAAGCGTTCATCGAGTACGATAAGGAGATCTGTTTCTTCTTCTGAGAGTAGAAAAGGGTTCATCATATTCAGTATGACAAAATAGATAAAACGAAATAAAATTTCTAGATAAAAAAGTAGATCTTATATGATTATTCTCTTCTTCAACCACTGGACGGTACATGATTTAGGGTTTCAAACGAAGATGTATCCAATAGAAGTAACCTCTGCCGTACATTGTTGAGGAGATGAATATGAGAAGAAGAAGAAGAAGGATAAACATGAGAGAGGATAAACATAGGGCTGGCATATCGGGTCAACCCGATCTGTTAAGACACAGACACGATAAGACACGAACACGAAACCTGTAAACACGAACACGACACGAAATCTCATCGTGTCAGATTTTCCAAACACGAACACGAACCTGTTAACAAATAGGTTACACGAAATGACCTGTTAAGACACGAAAATGTTGCCAACATATTATATGACATGTTTAAGACACAAACACGACCTGTTAAGACCCGAACACGACCTGTTAAGACACGAACATGACCTATTATTCCATATTTGAAATTAGCAATTAAGGAACCTATTTAATGAAAATTTAGTCGCCAAAGGTTCACAAAAGTCATAAAAATGCATAAACACATATGTCTTAACAAACTTAAAACGAAATCCATAAAAGTCTAATCATAACATCAAAATAGTTTCAACATTCAAGTTCCGATAAGCCTTTCTTTCTCAAGATCTTCAATTCCAAACAATCAAACCTACACACCAATAATTACAGTCGTATTAGGCATGGACAAATATAAAAGTTGAACCAACAACATACCGGTGTTTTGCCCTTCTTTTTCCCCACTTTATTTTGTGAATCGCTCATGATTTTAATGTTGAATAAATCAGCAACTATATCCAAAACAAAACACAATTTAAGAAACAAATCTAAATAAAAGCTCCTATATCAAGAAACAAAAAATTCAGATCTTAATCTGATTGAACAGCAACTATATCAACAAACAAAACGAGATTCTGATTAAATAGCAACTATATACGAAAACAAAAAAATAACGCCGGTTTTAGGGAAAGAAAACAACACTAAATCACTGCTAATAATGCCTGCTAGATCATCAATTATCTATTTCTAATGACAACTGCTAATAATGCCTGCTATACTTCTACTGTTCTAGTCAAACAAATATCATGAAGAATTGAGTTCTAGCTATACTTCAACTGTTCTAGTCAAACAAATATAATAATGTACTGACATTATTAGAATTAAATAATAAATATCATGAAGCATTGAGTTCTAAAACGTTCTAGAATTGAGTTCTAGCTATACTTCTACTGTTCTAATATCATGAAGAATTGAGTTCTAGCTATACGAACAATCAATAACAGAATCAAATCTCAAAAGTATACACATAATGAAATAAATCATAACAGAAATCACAATTTTGGTCTAACATAACCTACCGGAATTTACCTTATGAGATTCCGGCGAAACTGTGAGCGGCGATGAAGGGTTGAGCAGCGGCCGTGATGAAGGGTTGACGGCGGCTGACGGCGATGAAGGGTTGAACAGCGGCCATGATGAAGGGTTGACGACGATTAAGGGTTGAGCAGCGGTTGTCGGCGATGAAGGAAGTTTAGGGTTTCTTTGGTGAGCGACTGACCTTTGAAGAAGTTAGACAGATGTGTGAAAATCGATTTCAAAATTTTGGGTGACATAATTGTATACCGCTTCCACTCCGGGTCCACACATGACACAGTAACACACCCCATATATTTTATATATTTTTTAATTTAAAATTATTAACAGGTCATTAACGGGTCTTAAGGTTAACGGGTTTTAACCTGTTTAGACACGAAATTTAAACAGGTCTTATCGTGTTGACCTGTTTAGACACGAAACCTGTTAAGGTCAAACACGAAACATGTTAACTTCGTGTAGGTTCGTGTCGTGTTATCATGTTCGTGTCAAAATTGCCAGCCCTAGATAAACATCGATCGGAAATAGAGCAGAGCAGAGAGAGAAAGAAAGCAAGAAGCCCTAAATGACTAAATGAAGGAGGATATAAATAGAAGAGGGCAGTGGCACTGTTGGGCGGGAAAAGAGAACTGAGGATGCCCTAATCAAGTGACTCGTGGCCCAAATAACTTTAATTTATTATATATAATAGATATAAGGGTGTAGGGAGTGGTTAAACACTTTGAGTGGCAAACTAAAAAATCAACCAATGAGAGTGTGCCATGTCAAAGTGGTAAACTATGCTCAAAATGTTGCCAATAGTTAGACACTTGGTGAAGTGGTAAACTATTTAAAAAAAAGGAAAAATGTGTAATTGGTTGAGATGGCATGAACCCCACCACACAACCCCACTCTCTCCCCTCTCCTCCCTCTCCCCGAATCGGTATACCTTCACCGATTTTGTCCCCATTTTCGGCAATATATGTTCGGAAAACATATTGGCGGTGGTTTGCCAATCGGTAAAGTGGGTTTACCCACTTCCACACCGTACACCCTAAATTTTCATACTTTTGACGAAGACAAACAAATAATACAAGAAAATAATCTTTATTTTTTGTACCATTAAAGAGAAAATAATCTTTATTTTTTTAAGAGAAAAATGTCTGGATAGTCTCTGTGGTTTATTAATTTTTCACCTTTATTTCTTAACTTTCTAAAATTACAGCTATAGTTCCTAACTTTTGTAATTTCATTCCCTTGAAACGGATAGAGGTTAATTTTTTGTGTTACGTGGGTGTGAAATAAAGGATTGCCCTTACTAATACTTTTACCCACCCCACTCCACCCATTTTCTCTCTTTGTTGTTTGTGCTCCACCCATTATCATAGGGGTGAATTGCATACTGGGCTATCGCCAATTCCATGGATCCAAGTAGCTCCCATTTCGACTCGATCACCACCAAACTATGAAGTCTTAATCCTCCCTCCAATTCTATTCCCACCTTCAACAACACAAAGATCAATTCCACCTTTTGATCCCACAGATTTATGAAGCCTGTTTGCAGCTGTTAACCTGCTATTCCTGCTCCAATGATCACTATTCTTGGCTTCTTGACCATCATTTTGTAAATAAAAATTTGAACTTTTTTCATGAAAATGAAATATAATTTAGTGGTATTGTAGGAAAGTGTGTTTCTTTTGTGGGTCTGCAAAAAAAGATTGTGAAATGATCTAGTTATGGACAACATACATCACAAATGGTGGTTAGAGCTTTATGGGAAGGTACTGGAGTAAGCAATTAGAATTTGTGTGAAACGGTAGATGATAATCGATTGTGGAAACAAACAAGGAAGAGCACTGACGGAACCAGCCTATTAAATCAGGGGTATCCCAATTTTTTTTTACCGCGCAATCATACAGTATTAAAAAAACGACAATAAATAAATAAAGTAAAACAAATACCTAATAGATTTGTCCTCTTCTTTTTTTTCATAGCTTAAATCGTTCCATCACGTCGTCCACTTTTATTTTATGAAAAAAATCATTTTCGACTGCAAAAACCCTGACATTTTTCAAAAATTTCGGGCCCATTCGATTGCGTATAAAACATGCCCATTGTCGCCCCCATAATCAACATATAAATGGGACAGTTTTATTATTATTTTGGGTCTTAGGCTAATAAGCTAGCTTAATAGGCTATTAACAATTATATTTGGGCTTCTAAAATAATTAGATTTACACTGTTATACTATCCTATTTTTATGGTTAGGTATATCCTCGTATTTTTTAGGGGTATTTTTTGTATAAAAACAAAAAAATAACACTGCGAATATAGGGTCGAGCCGTAGCCCGTGCTACGGCTGGATATAGTGTGGTTCTGCCTCTGAGAAAGAGAGAAAAGAGGTGGAGTGGGGTGGGGTGGGTAAAACTGGGTCCTATTATTATTAGATAATTAATATTATTTTTATTAATATTTTATTAGTAAGGGCAATCTTGTCATTTCACATCTACTTAACACAAAAACTAACCTCCATCCGTTTCAGGGACTATCCGGGAACAAAATTGCAAAAGTTTGGGACTATAGCTGTAATTTTAGAAAGTTAGGGACTGAAGGTGAAAAATGAACAAACCACAGGGACTATCTGGGCATTTTTCTCTTTTTTTAATGGTAGTTAGAAACCCATGTACTTCATGGGTTGAATAAATTCAGCCTACCCTAGTGACATTTTAGAGGTAAGATAAGGCTTAGTGACCATTAAGTTCTGGGTTCGATTCTCATAAGGGGGTTCCCTAGATTTATTGGGTTTTTTTCCTGAAATGGTGTATAGTCATTATTTCCTAGTGGAGATGGATACGATGAGTTGGTTCCACTGGTGGCACCATGATACTTCCGTGGTCCGTTAGTGATCCAAGTTTGCCGTTAAAAAAACTATTAATTTATATGAAGATTTTATATGTTGAACTAGGTTAAGTATCAGTATGATACACGAGCTTAGACAATTTAAATTACATAAGTTAACTCTAATAAAAACTAAAATTAACAAAAGAGTAAAGTACAGTTTCAGTCTCTAAGGTTTACATCTGCTGTCAAATTCAGTCCCTATTTAAAAAAAAATTAACACTCCAGTCTGACGTATTTAATTGCTCACAATTAAAACCCTGGCACTAACAAACCGTTAGTCTTTCTGTGAAAAGACTAAAATACATCCAAAACTTTACTTACAGTTTTAGTCCCTGCAGTATGGTTTCTTAATTTTCCTCCATTTTCAAACGTTTTTCCTAATCTAGAAACAAACCATATGTAACCAGAAAATTAAACAACAATATCAAGGTACTAACACAACAAACAACAAGAGATCAACACATGTAACCAGAATTGGAATGCAACTTATAAGTTAAATTGGTAGGGCTGTAAACGAACCGAACGTTCAACGAATAGTTCATGAACCGTTTGGCGGGAAATTCATTTATGTTCGTTCATTTAATAAACGAACGAACATGAACAAGAAATTTCGTTCCATTAGTTAAATGTACGAACATGAATAGAGGTCTCGTTTATTCGATTGTGTTCGTGAACATTCGGTAAGGTGTTCGTTAACGTGTTCGTGAACATTCGTTGACTTGCGTTCGTTTATGTTCGTATGTTTGTGTTTTAATTGAAGATCTTTGTACTTTCTTATATTTTATTTGTACTTTTTATATTATTAAACTTTTATTTATTTTATTACGCTAACAATTAAACTAGGAAACCCACTTTCACCTTGTTTATGCATCATTTCACTTTCATTTCTCATTATTTACATCGGTGAATATGATCGACCTCCGTTTCACAATAAGGGATTCAAGTTCGAGTGCTACTCTCTAGGCTATCTATCTTTATCCTTCGTCGCGTTCACCAAATTTATTTGTGTTCCTGAACCGTTCGCGAAGACGCTTATTTCCTTAATGAACGAACACGAACATAAAATCTCATTCGGTAAGTGTTCATGAACTGTTCGTGAACACATTTATTTCCTTAACGAACGAACACGAACAAGGCCTTGTTCGTGTTCATTCGGTTCGTTTACAGCCCTATAAACTGGGTTTGACTTTATCTGATCAAACAGTTCATGTTATCCCTACCAAGATGTATGCTCCCTGTTCAAGTGATTGACAAATCCTACTATGCATAAAATAGTCTATCAGCCCTGTTCCAAAGTTTGGTAAATCCAGTTGTGCAAAACATAGTCTATTATGCCTGTTCAGCTTATAACCAAGTTCAATTGTGCAAACAATTAGAAAACTTAATGTGTAGTAGGTGTTTAACTTATAAGTAAGTCCAATTGTGCATTTCATGTTCAAATCCTTGTATGCATTTTAAAACTTATTGTGCAGCAGCTATTCAACTTATATGCAAGTTCAAGTGTGCATTTCATTTTCAAGGACTTATGTGTATTCAATACTTATGGTGCAGCAACTGATCAACTGAACGTAATATAATGAAGATGCTATTGACATCAGCCTAATGCATAACACAATTGATTATGTGCATTGAAAACATAATATGCTATTGACATAAGCCTAATGCACAACACAACTGATTATGTGCATTGAAAACATAATATACTATTGACATCATCCAAATGCACAACACTACTGACATGATCCTGATTCTAACCCAACTTTAGAATCCAGTTTCACAACCAAACACAAATAATGTTATCAAAGTCATTAATCATTATCATCCACTTTATTAGCCACACCTTGTTTAATAACTTCAAACATTGTAGAATAATCATCATTAACACTTTCATTTAATCATTAAAGACTACCATTACAATCCACTTAATATGTAAAACACAATATAATAAGCATCAAGAACAGTTTAATTAGCATCCTAATGAACATCACAAAAGGGTTAATCCTGATCATAAACTTCAAAACCCCAAAACTGATCAAGATCAGTAAAAAACCAACCCTTTAAAGTGTTATACTTATCCTTATAGTTAGATATAATATGTACAGCAAACCAAGCACACGCCTGTCTTCATCCTCATTGGCTGAAACATAGCCAATCCTGAACCCCTTCCAGTCCTCAACAGAACCTGATATTGGATTCGGATTGTGCGTCGGGTCACCTGCACGTGAATTCCGACTAGAATCCATGAAAACCGACCCATATTTTAGTTTATATAAACGGCATGCATAACGAAATCAATGAGTTTAAGTAAAATTTACACATTTTCGTACCAACAACATGGATTGTCATTAAGATTATTGCGTATTGCCTCATGTTTTCCAAGATCGTAGTTGATCGGAGGTGTCTGTGGGCTTCGCCGGAAAAGCACCGTTCACAAGAGGGTTTTGGAGGAGAGAGGGGGTGATTGTGTGCTTCTTTGAGAAGCTATAGGGTTAAATGGTGTGAAAAAGGGTCAGTTTTTGGTAAAATGACCAAACTGCCCTTCACTTTGTTAAGTAAACTAACTGTGAACTAACGGAAGTTAGTGAAATTGTGAGCAATTGAATACGTCAAGGACTGGAGTGTTGTTTTTTTTGAAATATGGACTGAACCTGAGAGTGGGTGTAAACCTCAGGGACTGACTGAAACTGTACTTACTCCTGATAAAATTATAAGAATGCATCATTAATTTGGGTTGGGTCATTTTCAGTATGGATCAAAACATGACACATCAAATTGGGTTGACCCATTTTAATATTTTTTGGGCCAGCAAGAGAACTTTATTGATATCAAAATAAACCATATAACTTTATTGATATCAAAATAAACCATACAACTGACTTAGCATGACACCAACTCACAACTACACCATACCAAAGTCAATAAAAAGAAAAGAAAACAACCACAGGTCACCAATAAATTAGCCAAAATGCTAAGGCCACCTATTTGACTTCTCTTCTTTATCCACCTGTAAGACCCCACTTTGATTTCATCCAAGATGGTTGAGGAATAAGTAAGGGTCCACTGACGGGTGGTCCATTGGACAACCCTTAATCATGTTAAAAGATGAAATAATCCTTAACTTAATCGTGTAATTATCTTGAATTAGATAACTACTGTTGCTTATGTTTCAGGTGCGGTTCGGGAGCTTAAAGTGGATAAAACGCAGCTTTGGAGAGTATTGGATTGGAACGGGTCGTGTGCGGAGGACGTTGATTAGCAATCACCTCTTGCATGGTGCCTTCATAGGCCCAACCCGGTACATACGACTGCTGCGTATAATCATAAAACATCCCACTATGACCCTGACCATAACCACCTTGAACCACATTTTCACCAACATGCGGCGCGTCCGCATAGTCTTCGTCTCCACTCGGAACTACCTCCTCATCGCTCTCTGGCTCATCCGGCTCTCCCGGTAACAAATCTCGTGCACCCAACTTTAGTGCCCTCCACCGTTGCCCTTCCGATTTCAACTTGTGATACCGCTCCGACTGAGTATACGTCCAAACATTCCCCAACTTATCCAATGTAAAAGGCTGATGCCTTTTCGTTGCTCCTCGATCTTCGGAAGTAATCGCCTTCTGTTGCTTCATCAACCCCGTAATCATTCGACAGTACGGGACAATGTCTCTTCCATACTTGTTCCGACAGATCCATAAGTGGTTCATAATAAGATAACGTATAGGAAAACGCGGACCCCCGTGCATCAACGAATAAAGAACAGGCACTTCAGGAAACCTCACCTGTTCTTTATCTCCCCTCCTTGGAATAACATTGAGAAGACAGATTGTATGCAACAATTTAGCTTCAATTTTCAAATTCTTCCAGTATAGGATACCACTGTATCTACCGGGCAAGAACAATGCTGCCAACATGTCATTCCATCGCTGATGTTTCTCCGGCTTCACAAGAAGATCATCCAAAGTCGGTATCATATAATCGCAGGCTGGCAAACTGTCATACTTTCCGAGCTTCTTCAAGGTATCAAAAGACATTTCAACGGGAACTCCATTCACAACACCCGTCAGCTTCATATTCGATGGCCTGTCATACGTGTTGACCTTAAGCGTTGCCATCCACTCTTGGATTTCAGTGATAAACAAATTATTTTTATCTTTGTCAAAACAAGCAAGCGCCGACTCCCAACCTAGAGCCCGGAACTTGTTAAACACCCCAAACTGCCCAAACTCCGCTTCTCGAACATCCCTTTCACAAATAAAGGCCGCTGCCTTATTCTTCAACTTGTTCATGCAATCATTATACAACGTTGGCTGCCATGCCTCTGGTTGTTCATCCAAAGGACCCGAGTCCCATTTCGGTTTCTCTGCCGGGTCCAATTCCATCTCTTCTTCGCTTTCACTTTCATCCACTCTACCCAAATATTGTCTCTTCTTCGGTTGTTGTTCCGGCTGTTTACCCTTTCCTCTTGAAGACGAAGATGAACCCGCTCCCGTCTTTTCCTTAGTTCGTGCCATTCCTACACACATTAGAGCAAACAACACAACCAAAGAAACAAAATTAAACCCTCTTTTCAAAACATCCTCACACTTGCTTGTTATCATGGTTGTAGATGCTAGTGAACCAAAAATCTATCAAAAATTTTCAAAAATTGGGCATGGTGTCTCTACCATGAAGAGATCCCCAAAAGTTCACTACTTTAACCACAAATCCTACATCTACAACCATAACCATGTTCAATTAATCAATTTCATAATCATATCTAAGAACAAGCAAGTGGGTATGGGCAAGCAACCTAAATAACCTTACTTTTCACAATGTAGCATCAAAATACAACAAATAAGCTTTCATACCTTTACTTGAAGATGCTAAAGTGATTGTGAAACAAAAGCTCCAAAAATCCCCAAATTTTTCGAACTAGGGTTTTGATTTCGGACCCTAAATCTGCGTTTTCTCTTAAGTTTCTTGGCAAAATCAGAATCTACGTGAAAAATTAGTCAAGAAGGACTCTGATTTCACTTGATTTGAGCAAAAATTGGTTGAGATATGAGGGATTGAAGATGGAGGAAGCTATGGGGTTTTGTGGGTTCTTGTGAAGAAGATGGATAATGATAGATGGAGAAAGATATGTGTGGCCAGGGTATACTCACGTGATGTTGTTGTTATTTATTTATTTTTTTTATATATACAAAACCAGACCAACATGTTGACATATCCTGCGAACCGTAAATTACGGTCATACCGTAATTTACGGTATGATCTGCACATAAGCCCCCACCGTAAATCAGTAAAGATTTACCGTAAAGACTCAGAACATGTCATCACTCACCGTAATTTACGGTGAGACCGTAAATTGCGGTACATGTTGCAATTCAAAACTCTACCGTAAATCAGGAAATCTGTGCCGTAAAGTCCCAACATAATTCATCACCACCGTAAATTACGGCTATACCGTAATTTACGGTACACACTGGGCATGTCTAATTTGCTGAAAAATGTGAGCTTGTGCCTAATTTTTTTTATTTTTTCAATTTTTCCAATTTTTTTATGTTTTTAAATTTTTGCAAAAACACGTAAAAATTACCCTACCCCCTCGAAAGTCCCGTGTTGTCCTCAACACAATGTTAGAGTAATTCGTGACCCGAATATCCCCACACTTGTTTCAAACACGGGTTTCGAAGAAATACGGTAATTGTGCAACTATACAAAACAAACAAAATGAAACAAACTACTATGTACACTACCAAACCTGGGCCTCTCATGATTGTTCCTCATCGACCGGGCGCAAGATGTAGCCCGCTTTGTCAAGCTCCAAGGTGTTTATGTCATTCCCATCCAAGTACGGCTTTAACCGGTGACCGTTCACCGTTTGTTGCTTCAATGTTTGCTCGTCTTGGATGTCTACATCACCAAATCTACCAACTCTCCGAATGACATACGGACCCATCCATTTACTTTTGAGCTTGCCCGCGAACATCTTTAGCCTTGAGTTATACAACCAAACTTTTTGACCCACTTCGAACGTTTTCTTTCGCAATTTTGCATCATGCACCTTCTTGAGTTTATCTTTATACGCCGATGCACATTCATACGCTTCGTCTCGAATCTCTTCGATCTCGCTTAGCTGCAACTTCCTCAACTTCCCCGCCTCGTCATAATCCGCATTAACCGTCTTAATTGCCCAATGTGCCCGATGCGCTAATTCCATTGGCAAATGACAACCCTTTCCATACACCATCCGGTAAGGCGTTGTGCCAATTGGAGTCTTGTAGGCCGTTCGGTATGCCCACAATGCATCGTCCAATTTACTCGACCAATCCTTCCTATCCGTTCGTACCGTCTTCATGAGAATTTCCTTGATTTGACGATTGGACACTTCGACTTGTCCACTCGTTTGCGGATGGTAAGGTGTGGCAATCCGATGATTCACGCTATATCTCTTCAATAATTTTCCGAAGTTGAAGTTCTTGAAATGCGAACCACCATCACTTATAATAACCCGCGGGATGCCGAAACGAGAAAAGATGTTGGATTGAACAAATTTACAAACAACCGAATGGTCGTTTGTTCGTGTTGCAATAGCTTCAATCCACTTCGAGACATAATCAACCGCTACCAAAATGTATAGAAAGCCATTCGAATTCGGAAAAGGACCCATAAAATCTATACCCCATACATCAAATATCTCTACAACCAAGATTGGTTGTAATGGCATCTCATCCCTCTTCGATATACTTCCCATCTTTTGACAGTTTATGCAGTTTCTAGCAAATTCACAAGCATCCTTGAAAATTGTGGGCCAATAAAACCCACATGAAAGTACCCGATAGCCTGTTTTGTGCCCACTAAAATGACCCCCACATGCGGACGAATGAGCATGGGTCAAAATTTCCAACACTTCTGTCTCGGGCACACACCTTCGTATAACTTGATCCGGTCCAATCTTGAAAAGATCCGGTTCATCCCAAATGTATTGCTTCACTTGAACCATAAATTGTTGTCGGCGCTTTTTGGTCCAATGACTTGGGATGTCACCCGTGGCTAAGTAGTTGACATAGTGAGCATACCACGGTGCAACAAAGGTGGAAACGGCTAATAATTGCTCGTCGGGAAAACTTTCATTGATTTCACTCACATCATCGATCCCTTCCACCGGAATCCGAGATAAGTGATCCGCCACTACGTTCTCACTTCCCTTTTTGTCTCGGATTTCTAGATCAAATTCTTGTAACAATAATACCCACCTAATCAACCGAGGCTTCGCGTCTTTCTTCTCCATCAAGTATCGGACCGCACTATGATCCGAGTAAACCACCACTTTGCTCCCCCAAATATAAGCACGAAACTTATCCAAAGCATACACCACCGCTAGTAACTCCTTTTCGGTTGTGGTGTAATTGAGTTGTGCTTCGGATAAAGTTTTGCTTGCATAGTAAATCACCACCGGCTTTCTATCAACCCGTTGACCCAAAACTGCACCAATAGTGGTGTCGCTTGCATCACACATGATCTCGAACGGCTTTGACCAATCCGGTGGTTGCAAGATAGGAGCTTTGACCAAATGTTCCTTCAAAACAGTGAAAGCTTGCATACACTCATTAGTAAAATCAAATGGGACATCTTTTAATAACAAGTTACATAAGGGTTTGGTGATAACACTAAAACCCTTTATGAAACGTCTATAGAAACCCGCATGTCCCAAGAATGACCTTACACCCTTAACATTTTTCGGAGGTGGCAAAGATGCTATTACCCTTATTTTCGCCTTATCCACCTCCATCCCCCTTTCAGAAATTACATGACCCAACACAATGCCCTCTTGCACCATGAAATGACTTTTCTCCCAACTTAGCACTAGATTTTTCTCAACGCACCTTTTTAAAACCTTTTGTAATTCATTGAGACAAGCATCAAAAGTAGTGCCAAAAATGGAGAAGTCATCCATAAATACTTCAAGCGACTCTCCAACCATGTCCGAGAAGATACTCATCATACATCGTTGGAAAGTTGCCGGAGCATTGCACAAGCCAAATGGCATCCGCCGAAAGGCAAATGTGCCATATGGACAAGTGAAGGTGGTCTTGTGTTGGTCATCCGGGTGTATTGCTATTTGATTGTAACCCGAGTACCCATCTAAGAAGCAGTAATATTTTTGACCCGATAATTTTTCAATAATTTGGTCAATGAAAGGTAGCGGAAAATGGTCCTTAGAAGTGGCGGCATTCAATTTTCGGTAGTCAATACACACACGCCACCCGGTAACCGGTCGGGTGGCAATTTGTTCACCACTTTCATCCTTGACTACTTGAATGCCGGCCTTCTTAGGCACCACTTGGGTGGGACTCACCCAAGCACTATCCGAAATCGGATAGATAATTCCCGCATCCAACCATTTAATTACCTCCTTTTTGACTACCTCCCGTAGGTTCGGATTCAACCGCCTTTGAGCTTCTCGTGTCGGTTTGGCATCTTCGGTTGTAATGATTTTATGCATGACAATTGATGGACTAATCCCTTTGAGATCGGAAATTGTCCATCCGATAGCTCCCTTGTATTCCTTCAAGACTTTCAACAATGCTTGCTCTTGGGCCACCTCCAAATTAGAGGCAATAATGACCGGTAAAGTGTCATTATCCCCTAAAAACACATACTTCAAATGGTCCGGCAAGTCTTTGAGCTCCAACTTTGGCGGTTCCTCTAGCGATGGTTTAGTACCCGAATCTATTTCCGCCGGTAAGCCTTCAAACTGGTGGGTCCATGGTGGCCGACCTTCCTTCAATGCCATTGCATCTTGCTTTTCTTCTTCAACCTGGAGTGCATAAGCATGTACCTGTTCAGAAAAATCACACAGGCAAACATCCAAACCATCCTCCTCATACTCATGCGGGTTGCATCCGTCAACTATATCTGCCATAAAACACTCATCAACACCATTAGCATTAGAATTGTTAGTAAAAACATTCAAACGCATTTTCCGATTTCCAAAAGTCATATCGACTGTACCAAATCTACAATCGATGATTGCGTGTGCGGTGCTTAAAAATGGCCGACCCAAAATTACATTTTGTTGTTGCTTAGGGTCCGCCGATGAGTAGTCCAAGACTAAAAAGTCAACCGGATAATAAAATTCATCAATTTTAACAATAACATTTTGAACCATCCCCCGAGGTAACTTATGAGACAAATCGGCCAAAACAACCGTTGTCTCCACCCTTGATAACGGACCAAAATCATATTGGTCATATAAGCCCCCCGGTAAAATGCTAACTCCCGCCCCAAGATCTAGCAACGCCTTAGCCATTTGAAAATTACCCACTTGTATGTTAATCAATGGCGTGCCCGGATCTTGGAGCTTAGGAGGAAGCTCCCCGTTCAAAACCGCACTCACTTGCCTGGTTAAATCTACCCGCTTAGGCATTTTCTTTTTGTTTTGCCTCTTTTGTGTACACAATTCTTTTAGAAATTTTGCGTAAGCGGGTACTTGCTTTATTGCATCAAGAAGTGGAAGGTTAATTTTGACTTGTTTAAACATGTCCCACAATTCTTCTTTTTGGGGACCTCTTGATGCGATAAAATTTTTCTTACCCGGGTCAAGTAAAGCCGATGGAAACGGGACTTGACTCGGTTCACCCTTCACTTTTTCACTTTCTTTATTTTCACCCAAACCCGGTTTATTAACATTTAATTCTTTTGGTTTAACCGGCGAAACATCATCATCACTATCATTACCCGTGATGTCCTCAACTACCCCCTCAACTAATTCAGGTGACAAATTAGCTTTAAACTCTTTCCCACTTCTCAAAACACTAACTTGATGAACATTTACATTACCTCTTGACGAACCGTGTGATGGATTTACCTTGGTGTCACTAGGAAGTTGACCCTTGTTCTTCTTCAATTCAGCCACATCGGTTGCCAATTGGCCCATTTGGGTTGTTAGTGATTGGATGCTTTTGTCACGAACTTCATCTTTTTGCATTCGGACTTCATCAAGTTGATTCCGTTTTTTCATCTCCGTTTGCATGCTCTTTAGCATCTCCATCATCTCGTTTCCACCCGAAGAACCCCCTTGTTCTTGACCCGTTTGCCTTTGGTACCGTTGGTTGTTCCCACTTCTATATCCACCTTGATTGTTATAAGGTTGGCGCGAACCATAGTTTCCTTGGCTACCTTGAAAGTTCGGGTTTGATTGATTTGAGGGGTTCCCATATCGAAAATTTGGGTGGTTCCTCAACCCGGGGTGGTATGTATTTGAATTCATGTTGTTGTAGTTTCTACCACCCCCTCCTTGACCTTGACCTTGGATAGCATGCACCTCTTCATATTGCCCTTCCACCATTCCTTGGCAATTTTCAGCCGCGTGACCTATTTCATTACATAAAGCACAAACATCATAAATTTGGTTAGTAGTTTGAACATTACCATCATCTATGGCGTGCACTTGTGATCGGGCAATGGCCGGTCGGGCTCTTCTTGAGGCTTGAGCTTTCCTCTTTGATGTAGTTGCCATGCTTTCCAAAAACTCCCAATCATCATTCTCATAATTTGTTCCAAAAGTCCCACCGGTAATAGACATTAAGTCACGTGCATCTTCGGCACTCAACCCCTCGTGAAAGGCATTCATCAACTCCCACAATTCAATTCCATGGTGAGGGCAATTTTTAATCATCATATTGAAACGCTCGAATGCCTCATGAAACATCTCACCATGTTGTTGTTGAAAGCTTCTCAACCCCTTTCTTGCATCGTTGGTCTTTTGGGCGGTGTAAAACTCATCTAAGAAAATTTGCTGCATTTCCGCCCAAGTATAGATAGATGCCGAAGGCAAAGTGTAGAACCACTTCTTTGCCTTGTCTTCCAACGAAAATTGAAATAAGACCAACTTGATATCATCAGCCGAAAATCCTTGACTCCCAAGAGTATTGCAAATGGAGTCATAGGCCTCTAAATGGAAATACGACTCTTCCGTTGCTAGCCCTTTGTATTTCGGCAAACTTTGCAAGGAATTCGTTCTTACTTCAAATGTTCTCCCTTGGTTGTTGTGAGGGATAACCACCGGTGAAGGGTTTTGAGTAATGATTGGCCTGAAATGTGCTTCTATCCCCCGTGCTTGTTCCCTAAGATGCCTTCTTGGAACACCCAATCGACCCCTTGGACGAATAGGACCCATAGGTCTTGGTATATGCCCTTGTGGTACGAACGGTGGTTGTTGAATCGGCCTTTGAAGTTGTGGTTGTACATTTTGTGGCCGAACTTGTTGCAAAGGAATAGGGCGTTGCATCGGTGGCCCTTGTGGTCTTGGTCGAATATGTTGCGGTATAAGTTGTTGTGGCACTCCACCTACACTTGCCATGCCTTGAGATTGACCCGGCACATACCCAAACTCTCCTTGATCTCCATCACCCCCATAAGCATATCCTTCTTCCTCATATCCCTCAAACTCTTCTTCATAACCTTCAAAATACCCATCTCCTCCTATACCCGAAGATTGCATATAAGGATAAGACGAATATTGCATACCGGGTTGGTTCGATGGTCGATATGTCGAGGTAGTATGGATAACGGTTGAGCTTTGTGGTAATGAGTGAGTAGAAGATGATTGACCCGTAGTCGGAGGAAAGAAGTGTGAAAGTGGTGGAATGGTGGCGGATGGGCTATAGGTAAGAGTAGGTTCGACTTGGGTAGTAATCGGTTGTGTAGTGTTGGATGGTGTAGTATCATGGATTGGAGTAGGAATTGTAGTGGTGTTTGGTATAGTGATGTTTGGTGAAGGTTGTGTGGATGTAGGAATAAATGTTGAGGTCGTTTGACCCGTTGTGGGTGGTACTAGTGTTTCGTCCATGATGTTTCTTGGTGTAATGGGTGAAGTGGGTGAACCAACGATTCTGTTTTCGCGTAGTAAAACTCGGTTTTGCCTTAGTGTTCTTTCGATTTCCGGATCAAATGACAATGGTGAAGCTTTGTGAGAGCCTCTAGTATGCATGCACCTGTAGAACCTGCACACTAAACACACCAGTGTAAACCCGAAAATAACAAAGCAAAACTAACAAACTGACACACGTTGCGCACTACTCCCCGACAACGGCGCCAAAATTTGACGTGATTGTCGTGGGTCACGCAAATTTAATCCCAAATACAACTATAGATAGCGGTAATAGGGTATCGAACTCAGGGAGTATGTGGAAAGTGTGCTGATTTTCTAGCTTTGCAATTAACTACAATTAATCTAATTTGCAGAAAAATAAAGATCAATGGTTTGGATTGTTGTTTTAGAAAGCTAAATTAAAAACTAATTTCAAATCAAATGTTGGTTGTAAAACAAATTAGGAGAGAACAATGATCACCTTAGGTTTCAGTTTCTTTAAACAATTGTGTGTAATTCCAACTAGAAAGAGTTACATAGACATAACTCGTGTATAGATAATTGAAGTGATAAAAGGGAACAAAGTACTCGGATTTATAAACGCGAGGTTGTTTCCCGATGACCAATTAATCAATAACCAACCCTAACCCTTCCCGTGATATCTCGATTGCCAACGGCACCAAGAACGTACGATTGAGACTAGAAATTGCAATATCAATTAACAAGTTACAAGCAATTAAACATACACCATGATATTTAAGCAACGCAAGTTATCATTCTAGAAATTCGGGAATAAACACACAAGAGTTAAATAGAAACCTTCACCTAAGATGATCACCGAAAAGTTTAGCCGGACATAGCTTGGTGAATCATCATCACAATCGATCCAATGTTCATACGAATCAAATACATAAACCGAATGATAGAAATTGTCTCCAAGCAAGCAAGAACAAGCAAAATCGCCCCTAGTGAGTCCAATAACCGACCAACGATGAGAACATGTGAAAAGACATCATAAAAACTGATTTAAAGAGGCAGTTACGGATTTGATCGCTGAAACCACCGTAATTTACGGCTCCACCGTAAATTACGGTGGACATAAAAGTGTTACGGTGGAGAAGTACTGATTTACGGCAGCATCATGTCATCATCAGGTCCACCGTAAATTACGGTGAGACCGTAATTTACGGTGGTGTCTTGAAATTTCTTCTTTGTTTCATCTTTTGTTCCGCACACGACCCGTTCCAATCCAATACTCTCCAAAGCTGCGTTTTATCCACTTTAAGCTCCCGAACCGCACCTAAAACATAAGCAACAGTAGTTATCTAATTCAAGATAATTACAAGATTAAGTTAAGGATTATTTCATCTTTTAACATGATTAAGGGTTGTCCAATGGACCACCCGTCACATCCCCACACTTAACCGTTGCTTGTCCCAAGCAACTCATCAAATCAGTTTCAAAATAAGTGATCAAATTAAACCAAGCAAAAACAAGCAATCTTTTTACTAACCCCTTTTTAACACCCAACCAATGCACCCCTCTCTAAATCTCTCCTCTCGGCTACAAATGAAAACTAGCAAAGATAAGCTAGACACACACTAGGCAAACGGGTGGTTGCACAATCATAGGCTTGTACCTAAATCAATCATTCTCCTAAAATGTGTCAAACATAAATGCAAATCAAAGGGACTTTCAAGGTTGTAACGTGGCTAGGCGTATGGGTAGGAAATGGAATATATATGAAGTAGCGAAAACTTGACCCGGTCTTTTATTACACAAATAAACAAACAAACAACTATCAAACTTAACTACTATACACAAAATAACTAACATTACTTCTTTTTTTCATTTTTCCTTGCTTTTTTCTCTCTTTTTTTTTCAAGCAAACAAAAATACCATACGTATTAACCACATCTACTTCAAACTACTAAAACTACTAATACTATCACTAATACTATAAGACCGGGTCAAATTTGGGTAAGTTTTTTTAGGTAAATAGCTAGGGGTAACAAATGATAGGCTTTTAAGGCACAAAATGGGCAACTAAATGTCCAAACCCCCCCCCCCTCTCACTACCGTGCTCATATATATAACTTATGAGGTCCAACCCCGCCGATCCACCACTCGCAATGGGTTGACCCGAGGCAACGAGAGGGAACGCAACAACAAGAAGGAGGAAGTAGTAGCGGTTCGTTCGCGTTCGGTGAATGGAATGACGTGATGTCTTCCGTTTTTGGACCTCCGGGACCGCGCTATTATTAGTAAGGTTGTGTTTCTCCTTTCGTATATTTTGTATATTTTGTGCATATTTGCTAGTTGGTTTGTTTAAGGATTGGGAGGTTGGGTGGTGTTTTGACATGTTGTGTTTGGGTTGGTGATTAAGTGGTGGTGTCTTAGGTTAAAAAAAAAAGAAGAAAAAATTATAAAATGAAAAATACAAAAAGAAATTTGGGGTTTGAGTGAAAGAGCATTTTTGTTGATGTTGAAAAGAATTGTTAGTGGTCAAAGCCTCTCAAAACCATACATTGGGGTCAATGTATCCCAAGTGTGGGGATGGGGGAAATTTTTGAAGATTTTGAAAAATTTTGAGCCAAGTGAAACGATGTGAAAATTTGAACACCCTAGATTAACCCCAAGTTGGTGCACCGGCAACCCTTGATATTTTTTTCATTCTTGGTGAGATTTGTAGCCACAATTGTACATAAATAATGATTTTCTTTGATGAGTGTGGCTACGGGTGGGGGTGCATTAGAACTTGTGCTTGAATGCGATTTGAGTCCTTAGTTAGATATAAATGCAAAAAGGATAAGGGCATTTAGGTAGCCGCGTCGTTGGTGTGAGCGAGTGTGGGGTTTGGGGGGTTGGACCTCATAAGTTATATATATGAGCACGGTAGTGAGAGGGGCGGGGGTTTGGACATTTAGTTGCCCATTTTGTGCCTTAAAAGCCTATCATTTGTTACCCCTAGCTATTTACCTAAAAAAACTTACCCAAATTTGACCCGGTCTTATAGTATTAGTGATAGTATTAGTAGTTTTAGTAGTTTGAAGTAGATGTGGTTAATGCGTATGGTATTTTTGTTTGCTTGAAAAAAAAAAGAGAAAAAAGCAAGGAAAAATGAAAAAAAGAAGTAATGTTAGTTATTTTGTGTATAGTAGTTAAGTTTGATAGTTGTTTGTTTGTTTATTTGTGTAATAAAAGACCAGGTCAAGTTTTCGCTACTTCATATATATTCCATTTCCTACCCATACGCCTAGCCACGTTACAACCTTGAAAGTCCCTTTGATTTGCATTTATGTTTGACACATTTTAGGAGAATGATTGATTTAGGTACAAGCCTATGATTGTGCAACCACCCGTTTGCCTAGTGTGTGTCTAGCTTATCTTTGCTAGTTTTCATTTGTAGCCGAGAGGAGAGATTTAGAGAGGGGTGCATTGGTTGGGTGTTAAAAAGGGGTTAGTAAAAAGATTGCTTGTTTTTGCTTGGTTTAATTTGATCACTTATTTTGAAACTGATTTGATGAGTTGCTTGGGACAAGCAACGGTTAAGTGTGGGGATGTGACGGGTGGTCCATTGGACAACCCTTAATCATGTTAAAAGATGAAATAATCCTTAACTTAATCGTGTAATTATCTTGAATTAGATAACTACTGTTGCTTATGTTTCAGGTGCGGTTCGGGAGCTTAAAGTGGATAAAACGCAGCTTTGGAGAGTATTGGATTGGAACGGGTCGTGTGCGGAACAAAAGATGAAACAAAGAAGAAATTTCAAGACACCACCGTAAATTACGATCTCACCGTAATTTACGGTGGACCTGATGATGACATGATGCTGCCGTAAATCAGTACTTCTCCACCGTAACACTTTTATGTCCACCGTAATTTACGGTGGAGCCGTAAATTACGGTGGTTTCAGCGATCAAATCCGTAACTGTCTCTTTAAATCAGTTTTTATGATGTCTTTTCACATGTTCTCATCGTTGGTCGGTTATTGGACTCACTAGGGGCGATTTTGCTTGTTCTTGCTTGCTTGGAGACAATTTCTATCATTCGGTTTATGTATTTGATTCGTATGAACATTGGATCGATTGTGATGATGATTCACCAAGCTATGTCCGGCTAAACTTTTCGGTGATCATCTTAGGTGAAGGTTTCTATTTAACTCTTGTGTGTTTATTCCCGAATTTCTAGAATGATAACTTGCGTTGCTTGAATATCATGGTGTATGTTTAATTGCTTGTAACTTGTTAATTGATATTGCAATTTCTAGTCTCAATCGTACGTTCTTGGTGCCGTTGGCAATCGAGATATCACGGGAAGGGTTA